>UCOK01019881.1:24166-141296 GCA_900474325.1 Synergus umbraculus
TCAAAAGGTTTCTAGGAATTTTGAGAGATTTTCATGAATTTTAACGTGGATTTCAGAAGATTTATGAGTTTGAAAATTTTTCTGGAATTTTTAAGGTTTTCATGGAATTTGAAGTTATTTCTAATACTTTTAATGGATTTTAAAAGATAGTAAAAAGGGATTTGAATTGTTATCATTGAATTGAAAAGAATCTCAAGAAGTTTCTGAAAAATTTTAAGAGATTTTCACGAATTTTAACATAGATTTTAAGAGATTAGAGAAATAAAATACTCTCTAAATCTGAATTAGTGAAAAGTGAGTCACTAATTTACTTTAGTGAAAAATTCTACTAATTGTTAGTTATTTTTAATTAAAACTTTAGTGAAAAATTGAAAACTGCGAATTGAAATAGTGAAATACCACTAATAATTAGTAAAAATTTTCGCTAAAGTAAATTAGTGGCTCACTTTTCACTAATTCAGATTTAGAGAGTATAATAAATTATATAATATTGAAAAAGAACGTAAATGGGCGCGCGGAGCGCGTGTTCATTCTTTATAAATAAATGTCTAATAAGAAGTTACGTGACATGCACGTTAAGCTTGCCGTGAAACAGTTTTAATAAATTTTCAAGGGAATAGAGAAGATACATTACATTTGAAAATATAGACATTGCACAAATTTTATATATTTACATCGAAACCGCGGTAGGAAAAGCAACTGACACGATTTTTTCTTCTAGATTTCGTTTCTGGAGAAAAACTGTTTCCTGAATATTTCAAAACAGTATAAAAAATGTCAACTTGAGACCCTTCTGAAGAGGAACTTTGGACCCTCTTATTTAAAATCATGTTTATATATGTATTTCTACCTCTCCGCGGCATGATTGAAATTCTTTCCGAACTTGTTCCTTCCACTTTTACCTCCAAATGTATCTAGAAAGATAATTTTCAGATCCCCCCGTTTCACAAGAATGCCAGAAGGTGCACGATATATCCTTTTTCGTCTGCCACAAAAGAACATAACCGAATTTTATTATTTATCGTGTCCGTGCATTCCACGGAGGATGCACGTATCGCGATGCATTTCTTTATTTTATCACGACTCTCGTTCGTGAGTTGGATCGGTAGTGTGGGGGCGGAAACGGCACGGGTTCTGCAAACTATTTGTAATTTTCCGCTTGGTCTGTCTCAGGAACTCCGACATTTTATACGTTACGTTCCTCGGAAGCTTCAGCATGCGAAAATAAAATGCGATCCACAAGACTCTTTCCGCCATTGATTCCCTTCACGGTGTGTCTCTTTCACTCAGCAACTTCAAATCGGACCATGACCGAATTTATTCCCTCGATATCTCTATTTTTTTTCTTTTGCCTTCCCCATACTTTCTTTTAACTGTATGTGTTTCTCACTCATTTAACAATAGATCACATTTATCCCAAGGAGCACGCACACTCATAATCGTAAATGGTGCGCTATATCTGCTTAGATATGAAAGTTTTATAGCACGATTGATTTCTCGTTTTTCCTTCAACTACTAAATCCTGGCGTTGATACGAAATTGAACATTTAACGTGATTTCTTGCAAATAGCCCTTAAGTTATGATTTTATGAGAGTTGTAATAATAAAATTTTCAAAATCTTATTTTTAAGACACTGAGTTTAAAGTGTTAAATTTGGAATATTTAAAAATGAAAAATTCAATCTTCAACGCGCATAGTTTGAAAATGTATGGAAAATTTTGCATTTAAACTTTAATATCTGATTCAATCAAAACAATTATTATTAATAAAACAGAACAATTAAAAAATCAATGGAAATACAGCTAATTCAAAGTGAACGGACGCGTCAGGACATTGTAATAAATGGTGCGAAAATTAATATTTGAAAGTTAATAAATCAAACTCGACCGAATATACGATTGATTAGCGGTCAATAAACTTTTTAAATAGCTCAGGACCATAACGGTAATGTGTATATAGACATATATGCACTCTGCATAAATTGTGGTAGACACACCATAGCTTGTGAACTAACCAGTAATGAAGTTTGGAAACACAATTTTCGCGTTCTATAGATCGTGTTTCAAAGTGATTACAAATTTTGATAGAAAATATTGGAATAATTGAGTGTGCCTTTTATCTAGATATAATCCAAAGAGTGTATTCATTACAGTGTTCAAAATATTAAAGCAGAACTTGGATTCGATTTTGGTGAAATATCGGTCTGATGATATTTGTTATCAGAGCCTTCACGACTTTGTGTAATAACGAATTCGACAATAATTTGTCACATCTTTTTGTGTGTTATAAACAAAATCGACTTTATAGAGATTAAGTGAGAAAGAAATAGAATCTTAAGCCTCAAAGAGACGTAGATTGCAGTTTTCGAAGTTTAATGCGTTTGGCTAAGACTATGTAGACTGAGCAGTTACTTCTATCTTATATCAAGAGAAATTGCTATTTGCGGTTCGGTGCAATACTATAAAACCCTAGAGAGTTTGAAGATACTGTGCCAAACCATAGGTACCAGCTTCAGACCTTAAGTTGTGATCGAACAAGTGCTTGAGAGAACTTCGCGTAACTCGAAAGTGCGCCTCGACATTGGATGAGATTAGAGAAAAGGATCCGTTGAGACAGAAAGTTGCAGAACATCTGTAGGTAATCTAATTTTCTCATCCAATCGAAAATAGTTCTCGATTATATATCTCGTATCTACTAAAGAAATAAAGGAAAATTTCACGAACCTGAGAGCAAATCGAAGGAGACCTGGAGCAACCCCAAAACGACGAAGGACCCTGGAATAACAAAAAAAAACATCATTATTGAAGAAAGTTGTCTAAATAGCTTAGTATATATATATAAAATATAATAATATCAGAAAATAAAATAATACGTTTTCAAACTGTCATAATAACAATATTCTAGCTCGGTGATATAGAAAAAATTACGAGACAGTCAATTTTAAATGCATTATTCGGTTTAATACTAAAAAAAACCTCTTACTTTTATATGTTCACACAAAATATATACGTGGAATAATATGAATTTGTACAGCTTCTGTAAAGGATTTATTTCAGTGCTAAATAATAAAATAGGATATTTGCCTGAAAATAATGTATAATTTCAGGCATTCGAATAGATGTATTTTACTTCAATGATAATACTATAAATTTTAATATTAAGCAATAATACAAGTTTATTATACTATTAAAAAATATGTTCAATTTACTGGTCCATATTTTAGTAACACATATTAAAAAAAAAATACAGAAGAATATTTTTTGGACATTGGCAAAGGATTCATAAATTTTAAAAAAAAGTGTGAATACGAGTAATATTGGTTTTTACGAAAAGCCGAAAATAGAATCTTTGTGAAAAAAAATAAATACAAAAAATATTGTTTTAAAATTCCATGCTTTTATCTCTTGAGGATCTCTCGTGTAAAAAATGTTGTATTCATGACCGGGTTAATTTAAAAATGAAAAGGTGAATAAAGAACCCTAATGAGGAAAAAGGACTGTACCCTCGTTTGTCCAGAGGTGCTTTTTAACTTTAGTAACCTTCGGCGTATTCTAGCGAGGGAGTGTTTTTGTGAAAGCACGAAATTGCCAATCAAATATTCAGTCGTGGTTGTTTAACCGGTGCAATAAAGAATGGGTTTCCGCGAGCTTCCTCTATTCGTGACGCTGCTTTTACTATACCATACAGGGCTTTTCAGAACTTGAATGGAAAAGGTGGAATCACCACCGAGCGAGGGGTGAAGACTGTTTACATAAAACCAACACTGGATGTTCCATTGTTAATGCCGAGAGAGTACTTCACACGAGTCTCAGTGAACTGAAGGCGAATTTTCGAATGGCAAATATTTCAGTATGTCGTCACGAGAAAAGCGGATAAAATGCAAGCACATTGACACGACGACGCAATTAGAAAAGGTGAGAGTGCACTATTCACCAACAACTTCAAACTGAGTTAGATTTAAAGTATTTTGAATATACGAAAAATCCACTTATTTTTCAAAGCGCATTTAGAAAAAGAGGCAATTTTTATTTTCATTATTATCTTTATACCTGGAAATTCTTTATAATCATTTGAAATTCAATTGAATAACAGTAATTTTTAAAATTACTTGATTAAAAATTTTTAAATTGCATAGAAAAGGAGCAAAGAACTTATAATTAAGATAAAAAAATGTAGAGGAAATATTTGAGGAGATGTTTGAGTTTCGAGCAAGGGAAAGAGAAAATTCAAAATTGTAGAGAGACAGACATTTGGTATGTTAATTTACTC
Source organism: Synergus umbraculus (assembly GCA_900474325.1). Lineage (NCBI taxonomy): Eukaryota > Metazoa > Arthropoda > Insecta > Hymenoptera > Cynipidae > Synergus > Synergus umbraculus. The sequence goes on from UCOK01019881.1 coordinate 28,437, forward strand.
TTGGGTTAATTTAAAAAGCAATTATCCTCGGTGAACGTAAACAATAAGAGAACTTGCGTAAAGACTGTCAAAAGAAGCAAGGGTGAGAAGGTCCATTATTCTCCCTTAAATCGCTTTTAGTAAAAGTAATCACAGGTTTTTAATTTTCACTTTAAATAAAAAGCTTTTTCAATCCCCTCGTAGATTAGAATACCAAGCATCCACTCATTCTCACTCATCTGTCTAGCTTTGATATCGTACAAAATAAATTTTATTATATTCCGGAAATCATTTATTTTTAGCCAGGATTTAATTCAAGAGAGAAATCCATGAAAACTAAATCAAATTTCACATAACTCATTACTCTTATTTACTGTCAGTGAAAAAGTATAAAACACAAATATCAAACGTAATTAATTGAAACACATAAGTATAAGTCGGTGAGCAAAAACAAATGTGGAAAAGCGCTTTTCTGTCGAATCATTAAACATTCAGGTGCTCTCTGATGCGAAAAATTCATTCTGCATTTTATTATCAAAGTGTCGCAAAATCAGAGCCGAGCGGAAAGAGTAAATGAACTGATAAAATTATATATTTTATTGATCCAGCATAAAATGTTCCGTAAACTACTTCGAAGTCAAAGAGATAAATTTTCCAGTCTCATTTTAAATTATATAAATTACATTTGATTAAATGAGTATTATATGAAATTACGTACAAATTAATTATCAAAAACCAAATAATTAATATTGCTTTCATACTGTAATAATGAAAATTGAAGATTTTAATAGTTTTTAAATGCATCTCCTGTTTTATAAGCCTTAGCATTCATATGTATACAATACACGCGTCAATCCTCTGGCCAATTATACCACGCCTCGATGGGCTTTTGGACCCGCTAGTCAATTAAACAAAACGGTCGATTAAACTCGACAGTCATGAATTTAGTCATCAATCTCCCTTTAATATCCTAAACAAAGCACGCCGAATCTGAGTTCAATTGTTCCACCCACAAAATTGGAAATAAGAGTCCGTGTTAATTTAATTTCAACAGAAATCGTCAAGAAAATTGGATTGATTTACAAATAATAGAAAGAATAACTGATGGATATTCTGACAAATATGTTTTCGACCGAATTTTCCTTGAATCTCGTAAATTCAAAATGGGAGAACCAACCCTGTCATTTCTGAAATTGAAAAAAGGACGGTTTGAGTCTCAATTTGCGCAGTAGTTTGAATCCCGCCACTGTTCCTCGCTCAGTGTCAAATATCCTACAATAAGAGAAACTGGGCGGATAATCCAATGTGTGTTTTGCGGATCCCTTTATCAGAGTGTACCTTGCACAGTATCAGTGAACAAAATTGTATGGACGAAGATCACCAACCCAAACTCTCTGTCCACTCAATTTACTCGAGTCTCTGAATCTTTTGAAAGAGAAGACCAGTCCTCTTCAATTCTCTTCCTCCAAGATTTTTACTCGATTCGACATAGATTACGAGATAAGTCAGGCCACGATCATAAAACCGATATCCTTTTCAGAGCAAGTAATAAGTCGTATGTATTGCCGATATTGGTGAGTGTTGAGAGTAAACCGGAGCGAAAGTAGCCAGTAAGACGCGAAAAGTAACTATATAAGCTCCTTTACCTTAACTTAGGGGGTCGAAATCCGATGGGAGAATGAGATAACCCGGCACGAATGAAACTTTTAAACTGGCTCATCTTCGAGGGCCAAGAAAAATACAAGGCGTAACAAACTTTCAGAAAGGTAACGATTATCGGATGATGCCGATGAAATTTTGCTACGATCAAAGTTTCTCATCCGATAACCACCGCCGACCTTCGATTATCCGTTGCTCTCACCACTTCGACTTGTATCATAGTTTCAGTTACACGATAACAATGAACAAAATAGTTATTTAGTACCTACAGGAACGAACGCGTGCCCCGCGCGCGCATTTACATTCTTTTTCAAATTTATATAATTTATTATATTTTATTTCACTAATCTCTTAAAATCTATGCTAAACTTCGTGAAAATCTCTAAAAATTCCAAAAAGCCTTTGAAAACCTGTGAAATCGCTTAAAATTCGTGAACATCTCTTAAAATTTTCAGAAACTTTTTGATATTCTTTTACATTCAATGATAACAATTCAAATCCCTTTTATATCCTTTAAAATCTATTTAAATTATTAGAAATATTTTCAAATTCCATGAAATCCTTAAAAATTCCATAAAAATTTTCAAACTCATAAATCTTCTGAAATCCAGGTGAAAATTCGAGAAAATCTCTAAAAATTCCCAGAAAAATTCTTGAAATTTTACGATAACATTTAAAATCTCTTTATATCTTTTATATCCCTTAAAAATATTACATAGAAATCTTATCAAATTTCATGAAATCCTTTAAAATTTCACAAAATCTTTTAAAAATCGAAGAATTTTTTGAAAACCCTTAAAAAATTTACAGCTTTTTGAGAACCCTTAAAATTTGACGAAAACCTTCGAATTCTTTGTAAATTCTACAAAATCTTTTAAAACTCATAAAAAGCTTTTTAAATTCCTCAGTAAAATACTCTTGAAAATTTTTAATTTCTTATTTAAATCCCACAAAATACATATTTTAAAAGTCATAAAAGTACCTTGAAGTACGATTGAAATCTGATCAAAGTCGTGAAAAATTCTAAAAATTCCCAGAAACTTCTTGAAATTTTTTAAAATTCTACAATGACATTTAAAATCCCATTATCTCCCATGAAATCTTTAAAAATTCCAAAAAATCCCTTAAAATTCCTGGATTTTCAATGTATTTCGAGTTTAGACTCGTGACAAAATGATTATTAACGAAACCAAATTCAATTCACGTCTGACGGAATTTACGATTCGGCAAGTATCGATTGTCGAAAATCACTATCGATACTTACACGACGAATCAGGAGTGCGGAATAGGCGTTACCTATTTATTTCGACTTCGACTCAATCATCCTTTTAGAATAGAGATCCTTATGAATCCAGTGACAATTGTATTTGTATAAACTTTGATTCCCGAAGGGAGTATATAATTTGAAGGATATAAATTGTGTTTCAGAAGATTTTGAAAAGAGTTGAAAATCTTGAAATTCACGCTAACTAAGACTTCGATTTTAAAGAATTTTATTCGATATAGTCAAAACCTGTTTTTGATAATAGGATTCTATAATAAGTATAGAAGAGAAAGAAATCTCGACTTGCCGAAAGAAGAGTGAATAGATGTATAGGTACAGGGGTTGAAGATTAATCATGTCAAATGTATCGTACCGCTGGTCACTTCGATAACCCAATTATGAACTGTTGACTATCGAAGTGTAAAGGGTGCAGAATTCAGATAAGCCAAGATTCACTCAAGCGGCAACTACATGAACACCAGCTGATGTCACCATCCGCTTTTCTCGACGGAAACGAAGAGATACGAAAATCTTAATTTTTTCATCCCATAGAGCTCAAAACTAATATACCAGCATTGCTATCTTCAAGATTCAGGACATGAGAGAAAAAGAGTGGAAATGAAATAACTCTGTTAACGTATCTCTCTATTCCCCCGATGTGACTTTTATATCTCAAAAAATATTTGGAAGATATCGATGAAGGAACAAATTGTCTTTGCTTCTATGGAAGCTGGATGAAAGGATAAAGGGATCAAAGTTGTCTAACTACTGTATCCCTCCTTAGATCCTTTCATTTCGAACTTCTAAAGTATTGATTCTGGAAAAGATTACATTCTCTCTAGGTCAATCGGAAGGGTAAGTTGTAAGAATTAAACATTTGTAAATAAAGAAAATAAGTAAATTTCATAAAGTAGGGAACAATATATTAAGGTCGCTGTCTACTTTGAACTTATCTCTTTAAGTGTAAAGAGGAGTTCTATTGAAGATCAGAATAAAACGAGGGTCGAAGATGGTAGATTCAATGTATACATAGAATTAGTGGTAGCAGCAGTTCTATCTTTCAGCAAAGTGCAGAGTGCTTCGTTAACTCGTGAGTCTTGAGAGAACGTGCCTGGATTGCGAAATATGCGTTTCGGTCACTGGGTTCAAAAGGTGATACACCAGCATAGCCACTGCATGTGCCTCAAGGTTCTAAGATCACGTGCTTCCTTATGCTTCTCGAGACTTTGCTTCATACCAGCAATTTTCGATTATGCATCGGAAGTGCCCGAGAAATTCTCCTCACGAGGCACATTTTCCTTCTGAATTTCAAAGCTTGTGAAGTCGACCAACGATTAATGAACACAAAATATTACAGTTTCCAATATACCTTCCTCTTGCCATATTTCATATTTTTGCAACGAACGAGATATTTTTAAAAATTATTTCTACTTTTTACTTCTTAGGGTTTCAGTAAACACCCTTAGTGGGTTTAAAAGGCTAAAAGTCAATGGTCTGAGGTCATGGGTCAAAACACAAAGGTCATCGATCAAGGGTTAAAGTTAGGGATCATAGGTCAAAAGTTAGAAGTCAAAGGTTCCAGGTAGTAGGTCAAAGATGGAAGTTTCTCTTAAAATTTTCCTTTAAATACTTTCAAATTGAAAAAACTCTTTCAGTTTAAACAATTTTTCTTTAAATATTTATTTATATCCAAGAAGAAATTATCAAAATAAGTCTATCAGCTTTCCTATGAATACAATTGGCTTTTTGAAATTAAAAAAAAATACTTTCAAAGGTTTGGGTGACAAACTATATTTTTGATATTTTATAGTTCTTTCCGTTTTCCAAGTGGAATTGTTTGTTGATAGTTAAAAAAGAAATCACTTCAAACGCACTGAGAGAAGAACTCTATTAGAAAGGAGCTCTATTAGGAAGCTAGCCACGGGAAATTCCTTCGGTTTCATGTTCCCGTTCATCAAACTGAGAGAACAAGCTTTAGGTGCCGATACGTGATCTCAACCCAGAGCGAAGAAAGACCGATGCTGCAGAACTTAGTAGAAAGTAATGTAGACTGAAGAAGAAAGGTAGAACCATTTGTAATTACCTTTCCTTTCTTTCCACTCCATCTGTTGGAAACAGGACCGAGGACTGAAGTCGCGCTTCTGACATTATTATACTTGAGAACAGAGGTAAAGAAAAGGAAAGAAGACCGGAGAAGACGAAGAAAAATCAACTTGGAGCCTCTTTTACTTATAGAAATACCACAGTCAGGGTTTTCAAAGGACGAGAAAAGGAAGAAATCTTGTATAAACCCAATTACTTTCTATATATCCCATTTTACTGGATGAATAGAAAATATTAGTTGTCAATATCATCTATCTTGAGATACTAGCTCTGAGTTTATAATAACAATTCAACTTGAGAGAAATGGATAAAATAATTTCCTTAAATACTCGATTTTGGTTAAAGTATTATAATTTTAGAGAATTGCAACTGAGAATCAACTTTTTAATTTTGAAAAGCGACTGGTATCTTTAGACCCATAAAATCAGGGATAGGACTCTGCAATCTCCAATAATTAGTCGCATCATCGGGTGCATTATCGTTTCGGACAGTTAATAAGAGAGCCTATTAATTTATAATCTGATTTACCTTCGACCACTCTATTTGATTCGAAATACGTAAGTCTTCATCTATAGTAAATCGGATTATGACTTTACTGAAGTTGTGATTAATGATTTAAATATTACTTATTGCTACAATTTATATGTTCAAAAATCAATATCTGAATTTCCTGATTTTGTCTTGTATAGTACATATTATACGATATTTTTAAATATTTTAAAAATATTGAATTCTCGAATTTATTTAACTATCATTAATCAAAGCGGCTAGAAAAAGTTTCTAAAAGAATTTTTCTTCCGACTTCTTTAAGTCTCTTTAAAGGTCCTCCTGAGGTAGAACGACGTACTTTAGCAAGCATTTTCTCGAGCTTCCTTGCATCAATACTTCTAAAGCCTTACGATAACAACGCAACTTCCGGTTTGGTAGAAATCCGACAAGTTATCGCGTATTTTCTTGTACATTTACTTCCATTCTTTTAAGGACGTTTTAGTTTTTTGTATAATTACTTTTTTCCTCAATTAACTCATATTCAGAATTTCGCATTCTCACTTTAATCTGTTGTGGAAAACAAACTTGGTTGTTACAAGTTTTTTTTCTCCGTTATCTTTTTTATCATCCTTTTGTTCTGCTGTGTCTTTTGTTTCTAAATTGTCTGTTTTCTAGATTAACTTTTATGTTCTACTTTGCCTTTTGTTTCATTTCGGATTCTGTATCACGAAAGCTTAAAATATGCATTATGATTTTTCTACCTTTTCATGACACGTATATAAAACAATTTTTTATAAGCTCGAGAAATTGAATGCCACAGCGCTGGATTAAAAATTCCAAATGTATGTTTGACTGGAAAGGAAATCCGATAGCATCAATAGAGCTCGAAGTTCAAAAAACCTGATTGTGACAGAAAAAAATACGTGGAAATAAAGTTCGGACAAAGCACAAAAAAGCAGACTATACAGATAGAAATAGACAGCAATGGAAGAAAAACGAGTACTACGGCGCAAATGTAGTGTGAATATAATTCCTCATTTGTTTGGACACTATCGGAGGTGACAATTTTTTTCGCTGTGCATATGCATTTGGAAATTATAACTCAAGTTTAAATTTTTATCTCTACTTTCTATATCTCGTTTCTCATTCCTGATTTTCTATATCAAAATATATCTATAATTAAAGTCTCTATGCATAAATACTAAATACATTATCGATTTTTATCATCCGTAATAAAAAATTGCGAAAGAATGTTAAACTAGGAACGAATTAAGTTTATAGATGTGGAAAGAGTAGTAAATGGTGAGTGCTCGGATTATCGACTCGAGGTACTTTTATTATGTAGCTATCTACCTCAGCTTCCAAGGTCTACACAATTTAAAGAGAAAATAATGGTACATAAAAGTAAATTTACGAGATAATTGTTCTACATTGTTGAGGAAGCTATGTTTTTAGTCATGTTGACATAAATTTGTAATTTGCGATTTTTAGGAGATATACTTCAATTTTTAATCACTTAAAGAGAATATTAAGATTTTAATAATTTTTAAAAGGTTTCATAGCAAATAAAATGTTTATCGAAGGTTGTTGAATTTTAAGGGTTTGCATCGCGTAAAACATTTTATATTGAAGTTGTTTGCAAAATTTAAAAATATTGTTTTTTAATATTTTTTATTGGCAACACAATACTTTTTGCCCGCTGCAACGCGCGTTTAATAATATTAGTATTTTCTAAAGTAATTTAAAGTTTTATTTTCTTCAATCAATTGACGAAGCTTATCGAGCATGCCTCGGTAAAATTTCGAACAAACTGCTGATTTATATATTTCGGTTTCTACTATTGCACAAAGCAGGGATATTAGTTTGGGCAGTTTCTTCCAGAGTTTGGTCACAAGAGGACCGAAGGCGTTGCCAGTTGCAGCAGCGGCCGTTTGTAATTTTCCGCTCGATGTAGCATAAGCTTTCGGGCATGATTCAGGATTCAGGATACCTTTCGCTGCTTGTCGAACCTGGCCAAATTGTATTTCATTACGTTCTCTATATCGAGCTATTCAAATATTATGTTTTGTCAACTTGAACGATATTTCATGTGTGTACCTAGTTTCAAGCCAACGAATGAAAACACGTACGCGTTTGATTGAAAAAATGTTTTTCTGTTAAAGCGAAAATTAATATGTTCATGCTTTTTTCGAAAGAGTGAAAAGTGAACCACTAATTTACTTTAGTGAAAATTTTTACTAATTATTAGTTGTATTTCACTATTTCAATTCGTAGTTTTCAACTTTTCACTAAAGTTTTAGTCAAAAATGACTAACAATTAGTAGAATTTTTCACTAAAGGAAATTAGTAACTCACTTTTCACTAATTCAGATTTAGAGAGTAGGACTGAAAGTGTTTACAGGTGAAATCAGTTTTAGGCTGAATTTCAGTCTTAAGTCAGTTTTTAGTCTTGTTTTAAGACTAAGAAGTCTTGTTTTTAGATTTCTTAGTCTTAAAACAAGACTAAAAACTGACTTAAGACTGAAATTCAGCCTAAAAACTGATTTCAGCTGTAAACACATTCAGAGTTAAAAAATACAGTAATCATTCCTAAACAGTTTATAGGAATGATTACTGTATTTTTGGACTCTGTCTTATAATAAAAGTTTTGTTTACTGAATTTGTGTACTCTCTAAAACTGAATCAGTCAAATTCCACTGATTTTCAGTGACTCTTTTCTCACGATTTTAATCAGTGAAAATTCACTGTGAATCAGTCAAAAGTCACTGAAATCAGTGGAATTTTACTGGTAATCAGTTAAATTTCACTGATTCAAGTTTAGAGAGTAAAGGTTACTAAACCGCTAACTTCCATTTTTCTCCGTGTAAGCAAAGGATTTTTCAGAGTATCATTTGACTTACGAGAATAGAAAGTCTTAAATGTCATGAGAATTTGCTCAGTCGTTTATTCTAGACCCGTTGAATATTGCATCGTCGTTTCCGGACGGAAATCGGATCTCTGTGCGGGCGAATGCAGTAGTCTCGTCCATTATCGATCGATGACTGTTTATTGATAAATTTGCATTGTAAAAGGAAGTAGCAGTTTGGCAGTTTTGCATGAAAACGTCCCATACGGCAATACTGGCGGAAACACCGGGTTCCGAATCGTGCATAATTCAGATGCTCGCACAGTATAGAATTGGGAGTAAAGGGTGAGAGATAAACTCTAGGCAGTATTTTATTGGCTAGTTGACTTAGCCTGCTGAAAGTAATTTATATTTTGAATATGCTAAAACTCTTCTCATAAATATGAAGCAAGTGTCACACGGACCTGCGAGATAACGAATTTTACAAACGAGTCGCGAGCAGATAATGCTTTTTTTCTTCCCCATGTTCTTCCATCTCGTCCAACAAAACCATTTGTAAATGACACTGAAACGTGGAATTGTTTTCTCCTTGACATAATCCAGAAAATATTGAAAACATGTCAAAAAAGTGTCTTTCTTAAGCTCTCAAGCATTTCTCAAACTCTATGAATAAATTTTCATACATTATTTCTTTGTTCTTCAGATTGTAAATTTAGACTGTTGTGTGAATGTCCGGGTAGATAATTCATCATAAAGTCAAGAGCAGTGGTACATATCGTTTCACTTGGTTTAGAACAAACTATATCCTCGCATACCTGACACATACCACAATCCATGCAGTAACGCACCTGAATGGAAGCTTGTCAAACAACTATGCTACCCGAGTTAAGCTAAGTTAGGCCCTGGTAATTGGAACGCGACAATGTTTCACATAACATATAATTAAACACATTCATGATAACTTTGGCGTATAATAGGAAGTCAATAATACAACAAGGACTATTAACTCTTGGCTTAACTCTTGTTCAATTTTAACTTTTAATGAACAATTGTACTATAGGTTTTAAACGAGGTTTTAAAGTCCCTAGGGAAAAAATTAAGTACATAGGGACTTTTATTATCCATTATATTTTTATAAATACTCAAAACTATAATTGCAAAATATATGAAAAAAGAATAATAAACTGTTAAACTGTGCATTTAAGTTTGCAGGAACTTTTAAAAATGGGTTGTAAAGTTTTGAATGCTAGTTAAATGATGAAATAACGAGGGTGTAAAATAAAGATGATTTTTTAATTGGAATTATACGAGCATCTTTATGGAAGCTGTTCCTCTAGGAAATTAATACCGTCGATCTTATTTTACCATAAATGGCTAATATAATAGAACTATATTGCGACATAAATTTCTCTGACGTTGCTATTATTTTCTTTTTAAATTGCCTGACTAGTCGGAAGATGCGGTGGGTGGTTAACACGACATTATTACATCCGTTTAATGACAGCGCCTGCGAAGAGGTGAGAAAAGCAAAAAGATAATCCCCCGCGTCTCATAATCTATTTTACATCTCCATAGTTCCAATATAGCCTCAGCTTATTACGAGTTTTTCACGCAAGATTTATTGATTAGCACTTTTTCAATCGCTCCTTAATGAAGGGAACAAGAAAAGTTGCAAAGTTATCGGTGATTGTTGTAAAAATTGGAAAATTGTCTGCTTTAAAGTTTCATAGCTAGACGACATAAGAGGATAAGGCGAATATTTACGACGCTCGAGAAACTCGATCGAAGTTTGGAAACTTTCCCCTGTTTGGGTGCCACTAAAAGTTGCGAAATTTTCACACTTGCAGGTTTTCGCTTAAGATTTAGTAATAACCAAATTTCTTTATTAAACTGATTATATCATGGGCAAATATATGAAGTTATACAATTATAGAGTTTCTGGTTTTAATCAGAATGAGAAAGAGTAAGATTATAGAAGAAAATCAATATCTCATTTCAGGTTCAGAAGTTCATGTTTGCAGGTCATTCATGCTGTGTTTGTCTATCTGGGCACAAATCAATATTGGTATCAAATTCGTTGATATCCTTGATGGGATTCTTGGTCTTTATTTATAAAAAAAAAAATTTTTTTGAAATATACTTTTAGTGGTTTGAAATATAAGATCCTTTTATACGAGTTTTGATACGAAACGGTTAAACGCTTGATTTACTTCACGAATAAGCTGCAAATGCATGTACAGTGCTACTAGTTTTACTAGCAATAAAGAGAACGTAATCTAAACGCGAAAGTATCACGTCTCTCGTATAAACACTAGAGAGTAGCAAAAAAAGAACGTTATCTGTTTTACTTTTTTGTGAAAATTAAAATAATTTATTTGTACCATTTCAAAGAAAATAATGAGTTACACTTCATGAGAAAATAATTCTTTACTAATAGGAAAAAACAAATGCAATGCAATTCTTTCTAACAATTCTAATTTTGGATATCCCAGTTGGAAAATTAAATTTTATAATCACTGAGAAACTGAAAATGATCAACTTCGAGTCTGATCATAAACTGCTTTTACTACTTCATCCCTAATGTTCTTGAGAAATTCTAATGATGACTGACTAAAATTTTTATTTTGAAGAGTAATACTATTTATTATACAATAAAAAATGTAAGAAAACGTCAATATTGTTAAATTTTAAAAACCAAATTATAAAACGAACATTCTTTACACAAGAGATTTGAAGCTTCAATTATATTGTATTATAATTTAACCCACACAATCCAATAACGACTTTTTCCGCCTTCTTTTGTAAACAAGGGTTCTCTTTACTTTCCCGTCCTTTCCTGAAACTTAATTCTCCATTCATGAGAATCGTGACTCGGATTCCGCTTAAAATTCGAGCTGAAATCCGATGAGAAATTAGGTTCAGAATTCAAATCGAATCCCAAGTGAAAGTTCGCGAGGTCGCTCGGTGGCTTAAAGGTTAGAGCTAAAGGCGCAAAAACATCGTGGATCTGATCCTCGAGCTTTCTTGAGCCATACTGTCGGCACGTTACAACCCCCCCCAACCATCGTGCCATCACATTCATCCCCTTCCTTGCTCAAAACTTCAAGTCCCTGCTTCCTGTCCTTACTTTCAACAGACAGCCAGATACCCTCGTCACGTCAAACCTTTAGCATACTTTGCATAATTTCTCACTTTTGCATAACCGAGCACACCTACTTTTTTTATGTTTTTTATCTCTTGCTTTTTATTCGACTCAGCGTTGCTCTAGCATTAGAACGTCGTCAGCAGGCTATTTTTCCAAGCGTACCAATCACTAGGAGACAAGTTTCGAAAATAAAGTTATAGTAAGATCTATTAAGAAATTTCCTAACGAAAAATTACTTTCCCAATTTTACCTCAAGTAATTCTAATCAAAAGAGCTTGAAATGTTTTCAGTGACTACACACTTTTTATATCAACGCCGACATCCTCATTTATACACACACACTCAAGCGAAAAAAAAGAGAAGTCAAGAAATTTCAATTTTCACTCTGAAATTATTCTTTGTATTATCACTTTCAGTTCAAACTTAAAAATGTTTGAATTTCATTTTTGAAGTGATGGCTAATCTATTCTAAAAAGATGATTGAGTCGAAGTCGAAATATTGTAACGCCTATTCCGTATTTCTGATTCGTCGTGTAAGTATCGATAGTGATTTTCAATAATTGACACTTGCCGAATTGTAAATTCCGCGTAAATTGAATTTGAAATTTTGAATTTGGTTTCGTTAATAATCATTTTGTCACGAGTCTAAACTCAAAATATATTGAAAAAAATAGGAATTTTATGGAATTTTTTTAAGATTTCATGGGAGATAATGGGATTTTAAATGTTATCGTAGAATTTTATTGAAAAACTTCAAAAGCTTTTTATGATTTTTAAAATATTTTGTAATAGTGTTAAGGATTTAATGGAATTTGATGATATCTTTAATGATTTTAAGAGATTTTAAGAATTAATTGAGAAATTTTCAGAGTTTACTAGAAATTTTTAGAGATTTTCACTAATCTTAACATGAATTTCAAAAGATTAATGATTTTATAGGTTTTTGTATGCATTTTTCATGATTTTTAAATGATTTTTACGAAATTCAAGAGATTTTTAGGATATTAAAACGATTTTGTAGAATTATATGGGATTTTAGGATATTTCGTGAAATTTTAAAAGCTTTGTAAGAGTTTTATGAGGTTTTAAGGAATTTTATCAGATTTCTAATAATTTGATAAGATTTCTATGTAATATTTTTAAGGGATATAAAATATATAAAGAGATTTTAAAGTTTGTCATGAAATTTCAATTGGTTTCCAGGCATTTTTAGAGATTTTCATGAATTTTAAGCGATTTCACGGATTTTCAAAGGTGTCTTGGAATCTTTAGAGATTTTCACAAAGTTTAACATAGGTTTTAAGAGATTAGAGAAATAAAATATAATAAATTATATAATATTGAAAAAGAACATAAATGCGCGCGCGGAGCGCACTTTTGTTCTTGTAAATGTAAAATTAATCGTAATTTCGATAATCTAAATTAATGAATATAAGTTATATATTGGCTTTCATGTCCAGATGTATTTAATTAAAAACAGTATATTGACAACAACTTAATTGATAAAGTTTGTTCAGCTTGTTGCTGTTTTTTTCCTATAATTAAAAATCAATCATTTATAATGATATATATACATGTAAGTTCAATTTCAAGATACCACTTTAATTATTTACTTTATCGTAACGCCTGGAATTTTACTCTAGTAAACAAAATAATGGAAAAAAAATATTCATATCTGTTTACAAAAACTGTGTTTTCTTTCGTAAGATATAGTTAGCAATATTTCAAAATTTATCGAGAGAAGATCTCCGATCACCGATAATAATTGAATTTCTGTCCCAACGATCGATAAGTTATCGCAGTCATTAATACGTCGTCGAGAATGTTGGCACGTACTTTCAATTCCACGATGTATCAAAACATATTACTTTTATTGACTTTTTTTATTCTGCAATGCAACTATGCACAAGAGATTTCTGTTGATGTGAGAGACAGATACTTAGAAGAGATTAAAAATGAGATGTGGAATATTTTTAAAAACTATGGACTCTCAAATTTACCAGTACCGGACTTTCAAGTTAACTACAAGTAAGTATTAGTGTATTTCAAAATTAATGGTTTACACTTTATTGAAAGCAAGCATGTTTACTTTATTAATATTGATTTTATAAACACGTTAACGGTGAGCTTCCAAGGCTTTGCAACATATTTGTCTCAAATATTGCCAATTATTTAATGTTTTATCGCGTATTTCTCAATTAATATTTCATTCATTGATTTATCAATTTGAGTAATCTATAAATAATATACAGAAAATATCAAATAGCTCTCCATTTATTTAAATTCTCTTAATTAATAATAATTGATTAATTAATATAAAATAATCGCGCATTTTATCATTTTCATCGAAAATCTTGATTTAAATAGTAAAAAGAATTACTATGGATACGATATGTTGGGCACTCTCTACCTTGAGGATGGATTTGTACTCGACGCGTCAAATTTTGAACTAGATGAAAAAGCTAGTAAACTGAATATCTCAGTAGAAATTGCTCGATTCTCGGGAAAAATCGATATAAAGAAAATAGTATTATTCCAAGACTTTCGAATTGACTTCGAGAAGCAGTCAAATTATCAAGATAAGGCGAATGGATCGATTTTACTTGAGCCACAGAAGTTCTACTTCACATTTACGGTATGAAAAATAGTATTACCTAATATTCTGATATTATAATATTTTTCATCTTAAAAAAATAATTTTCAACTTTTCCAGATTGAACAAAACTATCAAAATATAAATACTATCAAATCCAAACTAAACTTTATAAAAAATATAAATCCTTATATCGAGTTTTATCCCGATAATTATTTGACCAGTAGAGTAAAAAAACTGTTTTTTGGGCAAATTCAAGAAAATGTACCTTACAAGGGTGTTTTAGAAGATTTGTGTTCTAAGTGGCAGGATATTTTTAATGGATTTTTAAAAGAAGCTGTTACCAGATGTCAGTTTCCAGACGTAAAATTTAGACTTAAGAGAACTTAATTTGAATTAATTCTTCTATTTGTAATATTTAATATCATCGAATTTAATACAAAATTGATGAATGTAGACATTTTAACTTTGTAGGCAATAAAATTACAAAAAATTATTTCAGAGAATTTTTCCGACTGTTTTAACATCCAACCCATTGTTTTTAATTCTCCTATCCCTAACATCAGCGAAAAATGATAAAGCATAACATTTTTATTGACTTTGTGAATTTTCTTGGCTACAAGTGAGTTTCAGCATATCACAAGCTTCTATCATTTCGTTAACAACCTCCAGCAGAGAATCGCATTCTCATTCTCGTCCACTGTAACTGGCAACAATCTCGTTTCATTGCCACTTTTCCAGCTAGCGTTACGAGAAGAAATTTTATTTATATGTGAGGATTGTAAACCAGAATCGTTCATGAATTTTTATCGAGCGTTTTTATTGCTTTTTCGAAAGAGGTTTAATAACGCTGAATTTTTTCCTATTTTCGCACGAAAAAAAAAACGGAACAATCCCAAATCTCAGCCTAATAAATACAGGGTTCATTTCGTGAATATATATTTATGAGGAGCTCAAATAAATTTTTTTACTTATGGAAGAATATCCTGTCTGATATACGTTTTCCTACGAGCGAATGAAGAAGCAAAATATTAATGATGGGACAAGAATGGCAAAAATTAGATGTCAACAATATATACAAATTACCAGCAGCTTCAAGCGAGATTATTTAAATTCATTAGACTATTGGTGGAAATATACTCATAACATTTGATCGAGCTTCACTGAACATCCCTATTATTCGAATATCAAGTTCTAAATCGAAACATATAACTTTCTGAAAGCCTCGTGTTAACCTCGCTATAAGATATGAGTATCACTCCAGGTATTGATGTCACGTACATCTCTTTGTCATATGTATAAATACAAGCAAATATATATAGATCACTTATTTGACTTGGTCTGCCACTTGACAAATATCACCAATATCAGAACTGAAACCGTACGCGACATAAAGACGATTCGTGATCAGCGTACTCGAACAGAAAGAAAGAAACGAAAAAGAATAAAAAATAAATCAAGAAAGAAGGAAAGAAGGAAACGAAAAATAAAAGAGGAAAAGGACCAAAAAGAAAAAGAAGGATATATCCGAGTAAAATCCTATCATGATGGAAGAAATACATAAACTTTACTTATTTATTTATATAAGGGAACAATCCTTGCTCCCAATTCATGCCTGAGGCACAATGGCGTATTATCCGAGAATGAAACGCGCAATGGCATCACTCTAGGTTCCACGATTATCGTACATCTTCTTGGTATGCGAGCTAATATCCGTAACTCTTCTGCACCCAGGAAAAACCAAGATTACACATCCCACTTTCGCGTTGAGGCCAAATCCCCTTGATTCCGGAAAATTTTATAAGTTATATAAAAAATTAGGCAATTGCTCCTGCTACTTTGCAATTAATAATTACTTGATTTACTATAACAGCACTCTCTAAACTTGAATCAGTGAAATTTAACTGATTAAAAGTCGAATTCCACTGATTTTCAGTGAGTCTTTTCTCACGATTTTAATTAGTGAAAAATCTACTGGAAATCAGTGAAACGTCATTGAAATTGTTTTGACTGATTCTCAGTGAATTTCCAATGATTAAAATCATGAGAAAAGAGTCACTGAAAATCAGTGGAATTTTACTGATTCAATTTTATAGAGCAGGGTCTAGAATTTTTTCATTTTTTATGTGGTCCTGATTTCAAAGTGTGCAATCCAACTCTCTAAATCTGAATTAGTAAAAATTTTCACTAATTATTAGTTGTATTTCACTATTTCAATTAGTAAGTTTTCAACTTTTCACTAAAGTTTTAGTAAAAAATGACTAACAATTAGTAGAATTAGTGAAAAGTAAATTAGTGACCTACTTTTCACTAATTCAGATTTAGAGAGAAAATCAAAGTATATGCAGTGAGATATTTAATTATTTCCAATCAAAGAGCTAAATATTCTACGAATTATTGAAATGATTGAATAATTTCACATAAGGTCAACCAATATTAGAAAATTTTATTGCTTAAAAAGATTTCAAAAGAATTAAAAAGAGTTTAAGGATAATCAAAATATTTCACGAGATTTCAGAGACTTAAAATTATTTCAAGTGATTTTAAGGAATTTTCAGAGATTTTTATAGAGATTTCAAGTGATTTCTCCTGAAAACTGAAATACCTATATACTGAATACCTATATGTTCGGGAAATATCTAGATTTTGACGATAAATATATTTGTAATTAAATTTTGTGACTATAAATATACACTTTTCTCCATAGAAAAATTAAAACAATTTTAGGCCCGAACAAATGTTTATAAATAAAAGAGTGTATAATGAAGAGGGAAGATTTAGGGACAGAAGCTCCATTTTAATTTGTGGGTGCAGCTCTTAACAAGTCGTAAATTTAAAAAGAGTGAAACTTGTATATCGTGATGCCTCTCCCCTTCTCACGGGACGTCCACCTACACGAAAATAGTGTACACAGTAATTTGTTAACGCCGATTGGAAACGTGTTTCGACAAATGGATTCTGCGCCGAGTCTAGTATTTTCTCGGTTCCCACTGGACCACTGCTACTGTAAATACATACTGGGAATGTACTATTCTTTCTTGTAATACCATTCTCTACTTTATTGCATCTGCAGTGGCTGCGAGGAAGGAATATCGACAATTTTACGAGAATCGCACTCACGATGACGCGGTGGTGAGTACACATCGAGAAGACGAAAATTATTGCCGTTTCCCTCAGGAACAGCGATAAACCGTTACCTCGACGACAGTAAAATTACCGTATAACTGTCAACAATAATCTGTAGTGGAGGATAATCGTTTGACTAGTAAACATGGTGAACTATATATGATGTTGAGTACCAAAAACATTTCCTGTTGAGAGGAAATTTCTGTTAAACCACAACCGCAATTGAGAGAAAAGTCATATCCTTTCAGAATATTTCTTATTTGAATAAAATCGATTTTATAAGGCATTTCGAGGGATTTCAAATTATTTCAAGAGATTTATGACGATTTAGATGGAATAAAAAGAAATTTTAGTTATTTTTGGGGTTTAGAGGCTTTGTAAAGATTTTAAGAGAATTTTAAGGTATTGAAAGTAAATATCAGAGGATATATAATGCTAATAATGCTTGTCTTATTCATGAAATAAACACGCTTGGGAATACCTAACCGATAAGAATTTTAAAAATATAATTCCCATTGATGCTTTAGAATTCAGTCCAGAAAAGTGTAAATGATCTATAGATCATGCATAAAAAGAAGTGGTAGGATCTATTCGAGTCGAGTAAGAATTTTACGCAACTAATGTGTCTATTTGTCATTTTCACCCCTTCGCACCCTCAGCCGATCTTAGTTTGGACAGAACATCTATCCTCTCTTCGCTTACACTCCAACGCACTTAGACTATAACTTTCTTTTTCCGCGTCGTCGAAGCCATAGATTTGTTTCAATTTAAGGCAAGTGGAGGTAATTCGATCTGGTTAAACTCCAATGAGTTTTTACCTCGCCTTCTCGTTTGCCAGACATTAAAATTATTACCCAAATCTACTACACCCTTAAGAATGCTAATTATTCTTCGGAGACACAGAAAAACAGGTCACAGAGAAAAGTTTATACAACCCAAGTATTTTATAATATAATGTATAAAATATAGAGCTGAATTTTTTGTTACCTCTGGGTAGATTTCATATTTTTCCTAACATTTGTCTTGAACTTATTGCTACTGTTCATATGCCAAGTTAAAGGCTTTTAGATGAACGATGCAGTCTCTTGATATCGATTGAAATAGTCAAAGGGCGGCTTATTGGTCGAGTTTCCTTGGAGTTTTCAGAGAGGGTCTTATGCCAACTGGAAATTCTGCGAATCGTCACAGACGACAAAATTGAATCCAGCCTCCAGGGAAATGTTCCTCGCATTCCGAGTCGGTACCGGCAACCTTTCCAAAGAAACTTGATTACCAAATACGTCCCAATAGCACCTGTCTCTACATATACAGATGTGTGCCTGTCTGAATCCTCTAGGAAACTTGCACTGACCAATCGAAAGCGATCAATGTTTTAAAATCCAATTTAATTAATCTCCTAATACCCAAGAGAAAGTTAGATGATAAAAATAATAAAATGCTATAGCGTTTTATAATCTATACTAATGCAAATTAGTTCTTTATCGTCCTTCGAAATCCTGAGAAATCAAAAGCTATAGAATACAGCAAAAATAAAATAGTTAGAATAGATGCCAAACTTAAATCGACAACGTAACTGCATGGAACTCGTATCATAGAGATGACATTCACTCTCAAACAAGAAAGCAGAAACTCGATCTGAAAAGAATTCTGCCATCAGTTTTCTCTCAATACCTTTTATTTGAGTTGAAGGAAATCGTTCCTAGGCATAGAAAAGATTTTGCCATTTTCGCAATACTTTTGCAGATGAAAGCACTTCTCATTCGCTGTTGATAAAATAAAGAGTAAAGAGGGATCTTCGCTGTTAGCTAGGTTCAGAGCGCTATCGATTTCATATTAAAGTCTGCGATCAAAGAAAACAATGATAAATAGTGAAAACAACATGAGTGCCAAAGAATCAGAAATGGAGAGAGAGAAAATTCAGCGTTTACGAGGAACAATCCATTTCAGTGCAAAAGAGTCGTAGTTACATCGCAAGTAGCGAGTAGGAGGAAGTTTAGGTATAAGTTAATTTCTAGAACGTTTGGCCGATGCTTCTTCGGCAAACAAAAGTTTTTGGTGGCCAAAGTGCGGGACTGAGAGAGAACGGGAATTTGATGCAAGAAAGCATCGTTTCCAAAGTTCGTGGCGCTCGGCGCCTATAAATAAGCTGCTCGTGCCGTCGAGTTCTGCAAACCGGTTAGAACGGATAGAAATGGATAGAAACTGATCGAGCGAGAATCATGCTGGTTATACTCAGGAGAAGGTAGATAACGAGCAAATCAAACTTTTTCAAACTATTTGCCTCCATCATCGATGAGCCTGTCCCACATAGTGTCCTTGGGGAAACTTGCTGAGAGTTTTATGATTCTTATAAACTTGAGAACTCCTCTAAATTCATCCATTTTTCGATTAACCATTTATTTTCACCATCTAAATACGAATATTTTCCTTCATCCGGAGAAAAGTCATTCGTCGGAGGACGAAATCTATAAAACTGATCTTCAGAAATTGCTACTTAGAAAATAACTTCTTTATAGTTAATACGAGAGATGTGACAATCTGGAAGTGGAGAGATGTTTCAAGTTAATTGGAAACTTATCTTTATTAAGCACAACTTTTGAACTCAAAAGCACTATTTTAATAACTATTGTAGTATAGAGTTTAAAATGAGAAATCTACTTTGGTGCAGTCCCTCTCCACTTTACCCTTCATTTCCAACCCTTCCATATTCATGCAGGCCAATTTCGGACTAAAGAGAGCGTATTTATATTGCCCTCCGGTGTAAGCACGGTAAAAGAGGATTCATAATATGTTTCTCGTATGTGCACACCACACGACAATGATTTCAAAGTAATGTTTTATTTCATTTACAACCATCATGTATTCATGTGATTAATGTACAAAATATGAAGCGTATATTAAATGTTACATGAACAACTTTAAATATGTAATACCTATTTCGTCGCTGATAATTAACGGCAATACATTTTAAATGCTTTTGCTCGATCAGTAATTCGTGTTAAATATTAATCAAGTAATTCAATTCAAGTCAATTAATTAATGATTATATATTATTTGTATGAAATATGTGTTCTCTAAATACTATGTGCTCTCTTTATAGCTATAATTTAGTCACTATAACCGAAATTAATAAAAATAGTGATTAATTAGTAAATAACTGATTCAAATTTAGAGAGTGAATTTGCTGAATCATTTGTTGGAAAAATAAATGTAGGAAAAGCGTCGAATCGACAAAAATGTTGTTCTTTTTTGGAGATCTACTTGCAAGCACGAAACCTGAGTGGAAAGGACTGATATATATGTATGGGGGAGAATCAGGATTCGCTCGAGCTGACGTTTGGTGGAACAGTGACGTTGATCTTAGGGGCATGTAGAAGGGAGGTGGACGACTATCGATGTCCTCAGTAAGAGGAAGCTAAAGCTCGATCTGGCCATAAACTAATGGCAAGTAACATCAATGGCGTACATTCGACGGATCGTTACTTGGCCGTTTCTACGACCATTACTCAAAGACTTTACGGGACACCCTGTCCGTTGAGTATTCTCTTCTAACAGCGGTTAAGAACGAGAACGCGAGAAATGGTGCTTGTAAAAATGATAACCGGTCCAAGATATCGCACTCTGAGTTATATGTTTGCACCAAAACCGGCGGCAACGATTTGACTTAAAGAGGACGCATCACTTCTGAAATTTTACCTTCTTTCCTAGAGTTTTATAATTTCCGTAAAGTGTCATCCATTTATTAATTACACATTTACTACACCTGTTAATTTTGACGATTTTTGAAACGTCCCTTTAAACTCATTTATTTCCGAGGGGTTTACCATTTGACTTTCATGTGTATACTAAATTTCAAGGGATTTTGCACGATTTTACTGGATCTCCAATAATTTCAACGATTTTAATGGGTTTAAAAAATGTCGAGTGATTTCAAAGAATTTTAAAGGCTGTAGTATACTTTGACAGCAAGAAAAGGATTTCAAAGGATTTAAGCTGAATTCTTAGTAATTAATAATACATAATCATATTAATCATTAATATAGTAATAAATAAATCTTGTTATTAATTACGCGGAATCTTACGTAAACTTTCAGGAAATCTCCTCCCACACCCCAAAGTAATAGGGTCATAACAGCTCCTCTAGAACTCTTCTTGCGAAATGCTAAAATTAATCCCGAAAAATTCAAGGAATAAATATTTGTTGAGTATGATTAATTTTCTATTTTCCTGTAATATATTTTCTCTCTGACATGAGTGGAAAATGTACTTCATCCTGATTTTTTATGGAAAAATGAGATGAGAAGTAAAGGCTGATTAAACATTGACCAGGACTACTGAAAAACGATTGATGCTAGGCACACTAAGCTAGTTAATTTACTGAACTGGTGGATCCTCTTGTACAATGGTATTACAATTTAACATCATATTTCCTTTATTATGGAATATTGCAGATGAAATTTTCATTTCCAAATAACAAAGCTCCCATAAATATTCATGAACTTGTGACAGCTGGTATAAAAAGCTTAAAATAAAAAAACTTTGATAAAATAGAGTACGTAAAATGTCAACATCAAACTAAAGTTTAATTGAAATTGTTGAAACTTAATTGTTCTATTCCCTAACTCGATTTTCTCTCGACAAAAAAACCGAAGATTTAATAACCAGGAAGTTGACAACGTGAACTTTAAATGTACAAAAGGAATTTTAATTGTGCTGATTTGTGTTAAGAGTTATGTTCTATTGTGTCCAATTCACAATGGACAGTTTACGTTTAAAAATGAAAGCTGCTATTTCAAATGAATCATAAAAAGTAGCTAAACTTTAAAACGCTACAGTACAAGCTAAGAGTAGAGAAAGCTGTAAGTCCGATAAATTAGAGAGGTATGGGTGTATTTGTTTAAAAGAGTTGACAGAAAGGGGAGAGAATAGACAGAGAGAAAGAGAAGAGAAAAGAGAAAAAAAAGATGAAGATCAAGAAAGACGAAGTTAGGCGAAAGTGAGAAAGGGATATATAAGTAGAAGGGGAGGAAAAGAGAGACATGAGCTGGAATTTTCCCCGCGGGTGTAATCTGGCTGTGAAGTCGGTGGTTTGGGGAATCAGAAGGTTGGCAGTACTAGCGAAGGCTCGTCTTGTGGGGTAGAGGTGAGTGCCTTCGTCCCGATCTGGAAAAAGCGACGAAGGAAACGTCCAAAGTAAAGGAAGCGGCAGCTTTAACGAGATCGATGAAGCTACCCTCCAGACCACTGTACTGTCCTCCTACCTCTAAATCCTACACTACTTCACCCCAGAGCTGCCAATACAGCCATGTTAACATCCATTTAATGGATCCCTCGATGACATGCATATAAACGAAAGAATTTCCCTCTCAACTTCAATCCGACTAAAGCTAAAAGTCACTTTATATATAAATCACTTTGAAAATCATTCCCAACCATTTATTCTTGTCAGTCACACGTTAATTATACTCGGAAAAATACTTTTCATCAGCGAATTATGCTGTTGAGATGATATGAACTAACTTGGGTCGGAAATAACAACTTTTGAAAATCGACAAAATAACTAGAACCAGATATATGGAAAAGTAGCTTTTGATAAGTTCCAAGAGCCTGTAATTTTATGTATTGATCACTGGGATTGATATGAAACTTCTAAAGTTCTACTTTTGAGTCCCTGGAGAGTAAACAGTAGAAGTTCTGTGCCATGGGGAAAAGGAACTATTTCGACTTGTGTATGCTTTTAGCACTAGTAGAAAAAGTCCCTCTTCCTCCTCTTTTGGTTTACTTTTTAAAAGTAGAGTAAGTTATCAAACGTGTAATAATAGCAGTCAGAAACAATGAACGACTTCTGGCATTCAATTTTCACATGAGAATCGACCACCTACCTTGTAAATTGGTGTAGTAAAAGAATTCATCATGCCCTGAAACCTGAAGAATCCTCAAAGCGACAGAGAATCCGCAGGATGATGGAGAATCCTGAATCCTAGAACAGAAGAAAGATTTATTATAAGAAAATTGGTCAATAAAATAGTGTATTAAGGACTCTATTAGCAGGGTGGCCACAAGATTCAATTATTCAATTTTCCTGACATTTCCCTGACTTTCAGACAAATTTCCGTGACAAAAAAGTATTAAAAATGCGTACAAAATCTCTTAAAATTCATTGAAATTCATAAAAACATCTTAAAATTCCACTAAATCATTTCAAATTAAAATACATTAAAATTTGTAAATAAAAATTCTTGGAAACAAAAACCTCACAAAATCCTTTAAAAATCAAAAATAATTTTTGAAATTTTTTTTAATTCCACAAGGTATATTTACATTTCTTAGAAACATTTTAAAAATGTCAAAATTTCTTGAAATTTTTACGAATTCCACGAAAAACTTTAAAATCTCTAAAAATACGTAAAGATCTCTTAAAATTCTTGAAAACCTCTTGACATTTCATAAAATTTTACAAAATCTTTCATAAATCATAAAAATCTGGTGAGGTTCTTTAAAATTTCAATCAAATCCCTTAAAATCACTTTAAAAAAATCAAAATTTCTTAAAATTCTTAAAAGCCTTTTAAAATCCTTTAAAATTCCATGAGAATATTTATAATCCCTTTAAATTCCTAGAAACCTCCTAAAACCTTTTAAAATTATTGAAAATCTCTTGAAATCATTAGAAACCCAAAGAATTTCAAAGAATGCCTGGAAATTCTTTATAATCCTTTGAAATCCTTGGAAAGTTTCTAAAATCTGTTAAATAAAATATAAAATTTATATATGCAATACGACAAAAATAACACAGCATAAATATCAATTTCTATTTTCCCTGACAACTACTCGCATTTCCCTGACATTTCCCTGACATTTCCCTGACTTCCCTGACATGTGGCCACCCTGATTAGGGACTGAAAAGTGGTCACCTGTAAATAATTTTATTGTATATACTAAGTGGGGAAGAGGGGTTTTTGACGAACGCAACTGTTTTATAAAAACCGTTCTTTATCTCACGCATCGATGCTTTATTTTCGATTGTAATTAAGCAATTTTACTATCGTCACATATGTTTTTTATTGTGATCATATTTGCGAGGAATCGTGAAACATGTATGTTATGGTGGCTGTCAACGCGTGCATGACGCTTCCAATAAAGTCAACGAGATGAATTGATCTTGCTCAGGATCGACACGGCTTCTGCTATATGATGCTGGAACACAATCGATGACGAATGCAAGATATGGATAATCGGATTATATAAATTGATGGATGGATTCTGCGGTAGTTTCCAAATCCCAATGGTACGCTTCCATGATGTACGTTGTAAAATAAATCCGCCGCGGATTACGTTCTGTGTTGTCTTCACATACATGCATGCGTGCGAGATTGTATGACCACTTTAGGATTAATAGGTACTGAATCCAATCAGGCATGAATATGTATTATTAGTCTTCTTATTCATTCCCTTAAAGATATTTAAAGAGAAATATCAGCTGAGAAGGAAATATATAGAAATAATCAATTTAGCGAATTAACTAATAGCAAATTGTATGTTGAATTAGATGTTTGAGTGACAAGCTCTTACATTTAGGCGGAAATTGTTATCCAAATAGGATTCTACTCTCACATCTTTGGTCAAAATATAATAGTTGATTAACTGAACCACAAGGCATTATGTGGATAAGTAGAGGAGAATTGGGTAGAAAGTGGTGGGTTGATAAAATAGGGTAGTGGCTTCTCGGAGGTAACACTGGCTAAACTAACCTTAATTGGTAGTGCCGGTTAAGCCCAATTATTAATTGCCTAATTATATGGGCTCAGTGTACAACTAAAGTCAGTCTTGCGGTCTGGAAGATAATTTGAACCAAGTGTCTAACACCAGGGTCATTAAGTAACACCAATAATCCATAGTAATATCATCGTCGAGAATTATTTTAGCATCTCTCTGTCGGATATTTTACCAAACTCAATTTAAACTAGATTATCAAGTGTCTGATAAAATATTTTAGGGGATTTTCAAAAGTTTCAAGATATCCAAGAGATGCCTAACGAATTCGGCGGATGAAAACTAAGATTAAAATTAAATTTCCGGGTTTTCCTGAATTTATTCAAGATTTATATGAATGGTTTATGCAAGCGAGATTTTATTAAATACAATATTACCAACTAGGGCAATTCGTGCGCCAGAAAGAATGGGTAATATTTGTCAAGGCAAGCCAGCTTCTTCGGCAAATTTATACTGAGTACGTGTTCGGAGTTTTAGATTGAAAGAAAGTCGTGAAAGTATTTTTGATTTATTAAAGTCGATTTATTAGAAAACTCACAACCTGATTGATTTTCCGGTATAAATTTCTAATGTCAATATCTGGTTAGTTACGCTTCTTCGTAAGGATGATTTCACGAGAAACTTTTTCTATACCAGTCGAGAGCGAAAATTCTTTGATAACGAAATTGTTCACTGTAATGTTATATATTATGGTTTATCCATAAATGTTGTGTTCTCTTTGATCAAGAGCTATGGAAATTGAGGAATCAGATTTGTACTAAATGTCGTTATGCATTTCTGCATAAAGCCGGATTTAGATGGTAGCTCGGTGGAGTATTTAACAAGAACCAGTGACACTCTGCAGATGGGATTATAGAAGCTACAAAGCACATAGTTTATGTTAGATTTCAGTACGCATTTTGAATTAGACTACCAATTAACTGTTAATGATATATTCCAATTAGATTTATAGATGCTATTCCAAATTCAAACTAGTCTCCAAACGTTCATTGATATTTTCGATAATTAAATTGATGCATAGGTGTATTTCATTACTAATGACTTTCGTCATGTTACTTGATAATGTATTCCCTACTGGTAACTAATTACTAATTAACCTTTTGTTTGCAAGGTTATTGTGGCTCAGCTAGTTTCCGGATTCCATGAATCGATTTCCGTCCACGCTGCTGGACTAAAAACTCTTTGGACGTATTTAATTTCAAAGGTTGTAATATTTGTAAGATTGCGAATACAATTAAATATTTATGCAATAATTTAATGTAGCTTTTAAATTAATTCTATGAAAAGAAAAAATATTTAAATTAAATTCAACAAAAGACAAAGGTTTTAATTAACATGATGTCTCGCCACTCACTAGCATTCCATAACTATGTACAAGTATGCGCTCTACTAAAATTTAATTATTTCAGTAAAGCAAAAAAATTTGGTTTTATACCACTCCTCATTTACCCAGTCGAGTCGTAATTTTATTATGCATTTTGTGCTGTACGGATAAGAATATATTGTTTCAAAAATAGATGATTTTCATTTGTCACAATTAAAAAATAATTCTTTTGGATTTGAAAATTTATGACATATTTTTCACTCGATGACAAATCAAAAGAAAATTTTGTGAGTGGTATTGAAGTTGATTTTAGTTCAGTTATAAGAGTTCCGCAATACCTCTATTTTATCTCTTTTTATGGGGAAAAATATTTCCAACTCTTCGTATTGGATTCTGCAAGCTCGTTTTGTTCGAGAAAGTACCACTTGATTTCTTGATGAAATTCTCATTTTCCAACAACCCTCGGTAATATCAATCCCATCGATATTTTGAACCATACTTGATCTCAATGTTATACAGGATTTTAAATTTCAATGGAATTGCGGTGGAGGAAATTACAAGTTGAAATATTATTTTTTCTTCGGTAGCCGGAATATCGATATCGTCCTACGGGAGAGAGTCAGAGAGTGGTTTTATAAAAGCATGGAAAAGTGAATGGCCGTAATGGATTTCACCTTTGCAATCCTGTTTACGTTGGCTGAAAACCGAGGGATTTTTTAAACCTAGGATTTTCCTCACCAATTGAATTGAAGTGAGTTTACTCGTAAATTCCAGTCGTTCGACTGAATCAATGAGGCACTTAAGGGATCAATCACGAATTCAGACTTTACTTAGGCAGAAAGAATACTTTAATTGAGTGCAGGTGCCAATCTAATTGGTTGATAAGTTTTCAAAGAGTTAAGACATCTTAACTTTCTTCGTTCTTGAAAGGTCTCTTTATTTTATTGGACATTTGCATTTTGAGAGAATTTCAAGGCATTTGAAGGAATTATAAATTATTTCTAAATACATATTTCAAAAGATTTCATAGGATTTCCAAGAATTTTGAGAAATTTTTTTCGAATCCTTGAAACCCATTCGAATCTTTTGAAAGATTCTGCTAGTTCTATTTTTATCATTTCTCGGTTTCCCCAAACCTAATCTAAATTAGATCATAAATTACTGATTCAAATAAAGAGTGCTTGAGAAGGAAATAGTCTGCTTAAATATCAGGACAGAATGGCAGTAACGTTGGCTGATACAGAGGATATATCTCATGGGGGTAGGTATGGCGTTCGTACGAAAGAACGATGCCCCAGGGTGTAGAAACATTGCCTGAATTCCCAGGGTATTCCATAAATGAAGTAAATGCACTAATGCGATTTCAAACAGCATCCCTAAAACTTCCACATTGCGACAAGAAACTCAAGATTTCTCTCTCAAAATCTACTTCTAGACTCCATGTGCAAAAGCATGAAATTAAACTGAATATTGTTCTCTTCTTAACACAGTTCATCCAATAGAAACAAAGTCTTAATTAAAACACCTACAGCGTTTTAATTAATAACTAAATATTCGCGTCCACAATTAATTAAAGATTAATCCCCTCGATAGTGGATCTCTAATTAATAATACGATAATTCGTGGAAGCAATTTTTTTCTAAAGTAATTAAGCTCTTCTAAAGGAATTTGAATCGGACAAATTTCGAGGCTCATTTCGTTTCCTGTAGGGTCGCAGTTTAAACGTAAATTGCAGAAGCAGGAAAGCAATGGTAGTCATTATTCAACACAGACCGTCCGATTGGTCGATTTTCTCTTGGGTATCTTCTACGTGATAGCAAAGTGCAACAAGCATCAAATCAACGAGGAGAAAAGAACTTTAATTACCCCAATAATTTTATGGTCATACCAACTCTACTAGACTATTCTTTCAAATTAAATTTCTTCTTAATTTATATTATGTTGAGGAAGAAAAATCAAGCTTAGTGGTATATGTATGTACTTGTATATACTTTAATCAGTCGCTGATATATAAAGTACTGCAAGAGAAAAATAGGAAAAGAGGTCGAAAAGTGAGAGAATACAAGAGCAGAAAACTTCGCTCAGAGCCGTCTCGAACAAGCATGAAAGCTCTTCCTTTTACGTTTTACCATAGTCTTCCTTTGACCATTTGAAAACATGCGATACTTCGCCTTTACTTTCATTCGAATGCGGAACCAACGCCAAAGACTGAACATATACTTTCTGAAAGCACTGTTGCCTCTTTACATTCAGTATATGACAAATTCGGACAAATCCTCACCTCAAAAAAAAAAAAGACAAAAAAATAAAAAAACTGTAATCTTGTTATTCCAGATGGTTTCTTGAAAAATAATTATTCTGATTTGGTCAAATTCTAAGCCTCGAAATTGTTTGTTTTCTTGTTGGAAGACATTTATTGCTAGAGACGAAAACTCCATAAGTTTCTTTTATCAAAAGATAAGCGGAAGCATGATATAAATCTGTAGCACAGTCGAAAACAATTTCACGGATATGAGCTGCAAATGTGACCTGTTCTGGCAATTTGCAGAGGAGTCACGAACAAGGAAAGTACCTAACACTGCGAGTTGTAAACAGCAGCGTAAATGAAAAAGATACGAGTTGGATAGTTAGAGGAGGCAACCCCTCTTATTTTCTCTCGCTTCGCGGATGCTCTCATAAACTCATAAACTTTGCAGCACCCATCGTTCCTTATATTTTGCCTTGCCCCGCGTGAAACTACAATATCGCGCGAACAACCAAAACGCAAAATAAAACTTTCCCAACAAATTTTTAGTTGTTTCGCTTCGCCGCATGAATTCAGATCTTTTTTGATAAAGAAAACTTTTGTAATATAATATAATATATAATAGTAATAAGTAGAAATTAGTTTTGAGTCAGAACAAGTTAATTTCCTATAACAATTAATAATTATTATACTATTTACATTTGCACAGTTATAAAAAATTAGGTTCGTCGATTTTTAATTATTTTGCTTCCTCATAGAGGAAGCTTTGTAGTGGTGACAAAATCCAGTTTCCTAAAAAAGGTTTTTTTGAACATATTTCAACATATTTTCATCTGAAAAAATGTCCGGATGTGTATGAGTGTGTGTGTGTATATCACGATCCTGCAATTTCTTGAAAACGCGTAGAGATAAATTGATAAAATTTTACATAGTTATTCCACTACATACCTAGTTGAATTTCTTGCAAAGGTTTCACAAAATATTTAATTTTAAAAGTTTTATTTACTTTTATAATTTTCTTAAAATTCATTTTTCCACTATAACTTCTCAAATATTGAAAATTTAAAGCTGGTGTAAGGGAAATGCAGATTCCTTTCATCGAGATGAATCGATTGATCTATATGATTAATGCATTTCATTAAAAAATAAGGAAGTTATGTTTATTTATAATTTTGAAAGTTAATTTTTCGCTTTATGTCTTCAAATAATCAAAATTTTGAGTTGACGTAAGGAAAATGAATATTCTTTATGTCGAGACGAATCGAGTGACCTGTATGATGAATGCATTTAATTGAGAAATAAGAAAGTTATGGTTAATTGTATTTTTAAAAAAGTAATTTTTCGACTATAATTTCTGAAATAATTAAAATTTAAAGCTGATGTAAAGAAAATGAAGATTCTTTGTGTCGAGACGAATCGAGTGACCTGTATGATGAATGCATTTAATTGAGAAATAAGAAAGTTATGGTTAATTGTATTTTTAAAAAAGTAATTTTTCGACTATAATTTCTGAAATAATTAAAATTTAAAGCTGATGTAAAGAAAATGAAGATTCTTTGTGTCTAGACGAATTGATTCACCTAAAAGATTAATGCATTTTATAAAAAAGTAAGAAAGTTATGCTTCATTGTAATTTTCGAAAATGAGTTTTTAGAATAAAACTTCTCAAGTAATCAAAATTTAATGCTGATGTAAAGAATACTTAATGCTTCCTCTATGAGGAAGCAAAGTGCTCATTGAATGAGTACAAAAGTTGATACAACTTGACAGCTAGTTTGAAATGTCAACATGACAACAACTGCAAGTGAAAAATTCGTGAAGAAAAAACAGGAAAGTATAAAAACAAACTCGGAATATTTGATGAAACGCATTTGTGACTTTGAACTATACGAGATCGTTTTAATTGGCATTGTTGATTTTATAATTATCAGCAATTCATCGTTTGAACGAATATCGATTGCAGGGGGAATCGTCGCCAAGGGAAACGCGGTGTATTTAATGCTGGGTATATCCCACTGTACAAGTACGACAGGGATTTGCCTCCTATTGTTCTCTCTGCGATGAGGAACACATGCTACCCACTTACGACTATTTACAGCCGAATAAGAACCAACGCAGACGTTGCCAGGAAAATTGTGCTTCATCTCAAGTTTCTTAGATCAAGACAACACCCTCCTTTGTTACGTGAAATTTAAATTTTACTAAAAATAAAAGACTTTTGTTGAACTTTAACCCCAAAGCCAATAAACTTCTCTCCCCTTTTCTTCAAGTTTGCCCTCTCGATCTTATAAGTAAAATTAAATTGGATAAGGGAGTTTTCAGGCTTAAGTAATATTAAAGAATGGGGGGAAAAGGATTTACGCTTTGAATATAGATAATAATAATTAAAAAATTTAAAAGTGAAGCATTCACAAGATTCTTTAAATCTTTATTTATTTTATATTTTATAGATTTAAAATTGGACTGAAGTTTCCGACGTCTCTTCCGACGATTTTTTGTTTTCAATTTTCCGAATTTGAAAACAATCTTCAGATTATTTTCATTGTATATGAAATTTATTGTGATTTTTAGAAATTTTGAGGGATTTTGCCATTTACTGCAATTTTATTGAATCTAAAGAAATTTAAAACGATTCGACGAGATTTCTCTGAAAGTTTCAAATATTTAACTAGATTTCATGGGATTTTAAGTAACTTTAAAGGATTTAATGATATTTTGTGGAATTTTATTATAAATATGTAATGTGATGAACTTTTAAAGAATTTCATGGGATTTTGAATAATGTGAAGGAAGTTGATTGGATTTTCAATAATTTTAAAGAATTTGACGATATTTTGTAAAAGTTAAGGTAGTTTTAACGGATTTAACGATATATTATGGGAGTTAAGTAATTTTAATGACTTTTAACAGATTTAAGGAATTTAACGAAATTTCATTTGATTTTCAGGAGTTTAATGAGATTTCATGGGGTATTAAGTAATTTTAAAAGATTTAACAAAATTTAAAAGAATTTTATGATACTTATCGAGGTTCCTGAAATTAGACAAGAACTACAAGTTCTTATAATCCAAAGATTAAAAAAAATTCTAATTTATTTTCCATACTTCTGATTTTAAAATCCTTTGATTTGAAATTGTGTAGAATCCTTTGTTTTTTTTTAAATTGTTTCTTGTGTCAGGTTCTCAATCTTAACTGGTGTTTTAATTTTAATTTATAAAACTTTGTTTTTTTTTTGTTTACTCTAAAATGGCATCAGTGAATAAAAAAACGGTTTCTGTACCTTGGTTTCTATTTTTTGGACATTATAAACAAGAAAGATTTAAATTAAATTATCTTATCTCCACATTGCTTTTTGAATAAACAATCCAAAGCTTTTTGAAGAAATTTTTGTTAATTTTTCTCTAATTTTAATATTTCCTGAAGAAGCTATATATTTATATTGAATGATATCAGTAAATCTCTAACATGGAGAGGACGAAAGCTCGAAACTAATTTTAAAGGATTTAAGAATTGAGCGGCAGGATTTGATGTTATGTGCACTATTTGTGGGGAAGTACCGCATCAGCTTGTTAGTGTCATCTCGGGAAATAGACAGATCCTATTCGGACAGTTCGAAACATTTTGCAATTAGTTCCAGCAGATAACGACATCAATTTCTCTGGAAGTTACAAGACGCCAGCGGGTCGCAGTGTGTCTCTGATCCTTCAAGACACTAACGACAATCTCGCCGCCATCCTGTCCGGTCCACTTGTTCAATCAATTAATAGCGTCGACATTGGTCGGCGAGTAAATCAATAAAGGTGGTTCATCCGTTGAATCAAACCGTTTCGGCATCCAAAGACAATCAAATAGTGATATATATAATCACGAACAGATTTCAGCTAGTCTGATAAGTAATTTAGAAAAGGAGAATCAAATTTTCAACAAAAAGATCGTTCCAAATTACTGAAGAATGCAGAGAAGTTGCAATTTGCCTTTATTGTGGCTAAACGGAATTTTAAATAACTAGTGGACTCAGCTATTATATAAATGCCATCATACTGAACTACTTTTTCTGAATACTTTTTAAATTAATCTAGATTCTTCTCTTCGCCTTTGAATTGCAATGGTCAGCTTTAAATGTTCCATAAAAAAGTAAGATAACAATTTGAGTAATAAGACTTTTTTAACGCTGTAAAAAATACCTTTGATAGTCATAGATATACTATATCAACCCAGGGAAATAACCGCTCTGCTTCATTTAAGAGCTTTTAACCTTGATAAAATAGAAAATCTACTTAAGCGAAAACTGTTCCAGTCGATATGGCCTTTTTCTGCACACTAAAGAACATTCAATGGATATTTTATGGTTATCCTTTCGGCATCCTATTTGAAAGATATTCCGAGATTATAGGACCTGAGATAACCAGAGATAGATTATTCTAAGGTGACTTTCGTAGCATCTAAAGATCATATTTTATATTCTCTTTCTTTTACTTTTCTGAGTTAAAGTTAAAAAGTTAAATTCTCTTATTTAAAAGATCACGAAACAATATTTATAAGCAATGTAAATCAAGTATGTAACAACGTTTTAATTAAACATTGTTACTAATTGATGCTGTCATCTAAAATGAATATTTTATATCAATTTCCATCTCGCAAAACTGTATATACCGCAACTGATAAAATCTTCCCATGTGAAAACCATCCAACTTTATACATGTGTTGTGAAAGCATGTAAAATATAAAAGTGATAAATGTCTATCAATTCCGAGTATATATGGAAGCATGCAGGTACACGTTTTACGAAAATATAGTACATACTGACTGTCGCCTGTCGTTCTTCCTCGGCTCAACGTTTTATCGAGTTTGAATATTGATTGATTCTTGGGAGTTGTGATTCGATTCGTCTCTCCAGCGAAATTGACTCCGTTATATGAATTCGATTGAATCCCGTTATCTCGCTTGCACTTTGCGTGCTGGATAGAACGAAGAACAAAGTTCACACGAATCTCTCTCACCTCACACACAAGAAAGAAAAATTCGATTTTCTGCAAGATCGTTCTTCATTCTCGTTTAATCCAAAAACTTTCATCCGCGAAGAAAAACAACGAAAGGTTCTTAAAATTTTATAAATCATCACCTTTTCGTGGCATGAAATTAAATTAACATGAAATTAAATCAAATTCCGTATTAAAAACGTCATAAACAAAATACCCTCTAAATTTACTTTTAATTCCTGGCAATATGAAAAAACAAACCATCGCATTTTATAATAATAATAATAATAATTATTATTATTATTATTATTATTATTATAAGTATTTAAATATAAGTCTGATGCTAGTTTTAATATAATATGTGCAGTAACGATTTCGTTTTCAATTACCAGATAGAGGCAGGGTGAGGCCTAGATGGAACGTGTAATATCTAAATTCGAAAGCGGACGAAACTCAATTTATCAGAAATTGGTAAATAGTTCAGAGGTTGGCAAGCATGTACGATGCCCACTAGGGACGTGACGTTGACGACCGCAAAACGAAAATCAGAAACTCCAATTTATCGTGGTAGTGGAGCTAATTTCCCAACGCGCTGGCGTACACTTGGGTTACAACTATAAAGCTCATGCATCTTGGCACACCCGGAACTTAAATAAGTCTATATAACAGTATATTTAGTCAGTAAATATGCCAAATTTCGAGTATTTAAGAGTAAGCTTAGATAATTTGTGTTATTTATGAAATTCTTTCACGCAAATTAATTGAAAATTGTAAATTTAATTTAAAGCTAATTAACCGAATTTGAAATAAAAATAAAAGTTTACAACTGTTAAGATAAATGACTGCCAATTGATGAAAGCAGATTTGAAAGTTTCCGGGGCAATTTGAGGGAGATATAATCTTTAACTTAAGTTTTACCCTCAAGATTTCACGAGTAGGTGAAAAGGGGAGGTTTTCAGTTTGTTAGCTTTCGTTTCGCGCTCATATAAGCCACATCCGGTACCAGACCGAGCTCCCGCGTTGCCGCAGCACCGGATGTTTTATATTGGACGTCTTTAATGAATTGTTTTCCAATGATTCGTTGCCCGCGGTTAAATTCGCTTGCCTAATAGTAGGAAGCGGAAAGTTCAATTGACAGAGTTCAATCTCGCGTAAAATCGAAAACCATTATTTGTTTAATCAATCTTTTTTTTTTTAATTCAGTAAATATTTTATAAATGGTCAATTCCATGTGATATTGTTCAGAAAAAATGACCTCTTTAGAATCCCCAGAAATATTTAAAACTCCCTTAAAATCCGTATTCAACTTTATAATATTATAATATTAAGCATTATAATATAAGGCATTCTGCAATATTATAATTTCTTACTCAAGCATTGTGAAATGCATATAAACTCAGTCTAATTTGCGTCAGTACTATTCAAAATACATAACACGTAATTTTATACGCTATATTTTTCCGAAGCGAGAGATTGAATTGATTTAATAACAAAGTTCTTAACTTTAAAAGTATTGATGGAAAGGCTGAGTTTTCTCAATCGGATCGTATTGTTTATTTCAATAGTTTAAAAGAGAAATGGCAGAAGCTATTTCCCGATTTATCTGAACGCATAGATTTATTTATTTCC
Source organism: Synergus umbraculus (assembly GCA_900474325.1). Classification (NCBI taxonomy): domain Eukaryota; kingdom Metazoa; phylum Arthropoda; class Insecta; order Hymenoptera; family Cynipidae; genus Synergus; species Synergus umbraculus. The sequence continues at coordinate 63,589 of UCOK01019881.1, forward strand.
ATGAACTTGTGTCCGTGTTGAGCATTGGAATCGCACTTCTAAGTTTCTCTACAGCTAGAGATGATATCTCGTTATTGTCTCAGAGAAACTTTTCCCGTCTTACGAAATAAATGTATAGCAATAGAACTTCGAAGAAAACCTCTTGCTTTATCGAAAGATTTTAGTTTTGCATTTGACGTTGTAATTTCTCGTTCCGTAGAAACGGATATAAATCATTATTAAAGCTTCCGATTTCTACCATTCTCAAACTAAAATTTCTAATCCTTTTTATTTTGAATCCGGGAAAAAAATATAAATTCTGGGACATTTTTTCACCATGTTTTAAAACATGAACTCTAAATTATAATTGAAAAAGCATATTCCGAGCTTTATAGGATAAAACTATTTTCTCGCAATGATAGAGAAAAGTATGCGTTAAATTCTTGAAGTAGTTGAAAGTTTTTAAGAATTTCCTGCCACAAATTGCATTTTCGCTTCGCTAGAAAGATTTTTTTTCATAAATTTTCCGTTTTCGCGCTATTTCACATCTTATTTTTATATACTTTCAATGATTACAAGTTCTTCATAACTTTGACTTCTTTTCATCTGTTAAGGAGGGCGGTCGGAAAACGGAAAGTTGTATAATAAAGTCTGATCGAACGTCGTGAACCTCAAGATCCGTAATGCATTTCAGTCGACGAGAACTCGTTAGTCGGTTACTTTTTCTCGATCAATTTCATTTCTTTTTTTCGTCTACCAAAGAAACGCGAGACAAGCGAACAACTTCTACCCGAAGTCGGGCAAAGTAAGCGTTCTTTAATGAACTGAAAGCGCATTTGTCTTGATCTTTCGTACGGATACACACGGCGTATCTTCGAATTCCGCGTAACACTTGGAATAGAAATGTTTCCAATAGAACCTCGAGTAGAATACCCTTTTATGCTTTGCTTTTTTCAATCGGGCCGAGCACGTAACGCATTTACTCGAACAAACAGTGGAAAACCTGTTGCTTACTGAAATTACTCTAATAATAAATTATCAGTTCTTTCCAAGATCCTTCTACAATTTTGAACCAATTCCCCCGAAATTAATGCCTTCTATACCACTCAATTTGTTTACAGATTTTTAAAGAAATTCAAGAAGTCGATTTCTGTTACAAATCTGGCACAAACTTTCGTAATGATTTAACACATTTGCATAATTATTATTTGAAAATGTCAATTCTTATTAATAATCTATTTATAAAATTACAGTGTACTATCTTACCTAAATTTAAATTTAAATTATGATAGCGATAAAATATTACGAACGGAGTAAAATTATAATTAGATATGTAATTTTATATGTATCCGCATTAATTCCAGCGAACTCACTTCATGTTACGAATGAACAAAAGATATGTATATTTAATTAAAAGTCAGCATTAAAATTTCTAAATTCGCATGTAAAATATGAAATTGCGTAGATATAATTAAATCCCTGGTTATTCGAGTTTTTATCATTTTTGATTGAAAATGTTGAAATACGATTTGCAAGTTGAGAGGCAAGTTTCGAATTTAAAGTTCTCGAGAAGAGTTGAGTCACGACATTTCAAATCGTTTTTCGAGGAAGAATCATTCCTATAGCAATAACGGAAGTGCTGTAGAGAAATCTGTCAACCGCAGTAGAACGGAGTGGCTTCCCTTGTACCTTACAGCTGTCAGTGATAGCTTCTCTCCTACTCGTACCTATATTGCTGTGCGCTAACTTGACACGTATTACCTGTCCACAAGTTCCAATATTACTTCCTAATCTATGTTGTCATACGCGGCTAAATTCGTATTTCGAATTAGTCATTTTAAAGTACAAAGCTACAGAAAGACTTCTCTAATGAGAAGTTTCATAAATTAATTTTAAATGAAAATGAGGATAAAAATTTGGAAAACTGTGGAAACAACAGCTTTATGGACTCTTAAACTACTTTAAGAAGAAAACTAACCGAAATAAAGAGGATAGACATAAACAGTAAATGGAAACATGTACTGGAGAAATTCAGTATATCTAGGAGCGTGAGGTCACCATTTTCATAGTTTCCTTACTCGAGCGAAACGTCTCCTTCCGTCTTGCTGCGGAAGTCGACACAAAAGCTCACGGCAACCTATGCCAAACCACCCTCAAGAGCGAAAGAAGACCCAGAAAAGCTCGGCAGGCGATGGGAAACGAAGAATGAGAGAAGATACATTTTTAACCTCTTTTTTGCGATTCAAGTTACACAATGCCGAAAAAGGTAAAGTGAACTTCCTCTGCAAACTAAGTTTTACTTCCCTTTTTCTTCAAAGTTCAACAATTTTTGAAATATGAAACTCTAAGTATTCATATCACGACTCGCTAAAACTTGAATAATGAAAAATTGATGAAACATAATTTTTTTTATTACCTACTTAATTAAAATATAAATATGTATAAATGCAAAAACTATTTAATAAATAAAGCAGATTAATTTCCTACAAAATGAAGAGAGAGAAATTCAAGTGATCATTGAACGAAATGATGCGATAAGTTTTACGCTATTAAAAAGTTTTTACTTTGACCTAATAGTATCGATATTTTCTTAATAAGCCCGTCTGCATTCCTATAATTATTTTTATATCAATTCGTTCGAGTGAATCTGAAATACTCTCAAGTTAATTCTTTTAAAAAAACGTTCCTTTAAAGTATGAAGTATACATATATATATGCATCAGAAAAAGCAAGGGTTCATATAAAACCATGGATTCAATTTTACGCTGTGATAGACATTGAATTACGTACTTGAGACATATATGATGAAAGTGAAAAATTCTCCTGAATTAATTATTCGCATTCATAATTACTATTCTTTGTTAGATAATTAGAAAAACCCTATATCAAAGTCAATCAAATTAGGATAAAAATACATAATTTAAAATATATCTCTCTATCATAATATTATGATAAATTAAATGTTAACTAACCTGAGACTAAGTCGATGAAGAACTGAGACTCAAAAGTTAATGAATCCTAAAACTAAGAAGCCTTTAAAGTCTTTAAAATGTCTTTAAAACTTTTAAAACCCCTGGAAATTTGTTAAATCCATTAAAATCCTTGCAATGACTTCAAGTTCCTATAAATCCTTTGAATTCTCACAAAAATTGATTGAAATTCTTTGAAATTTAATGGACGACCTCTATTCGCTGTAAATTGTAGAGGAACTTCGAAAAAGATAGCTATTTATGAGAAAAAGCTTCATATCGGTTACAGGAGTCATTAGCGAGGGCGATGTTCGAGATTTTTTTTAATATCTAGACATTGTTCATTGTTCTTAAAATGGAACGATTCGTGCAGAAAATGCTTATGACGCGGTTCGTATCTTGCAGGTTTTTCGCACCCGCTGTGGAAAGCCGACGGGGACGATTCACAAAAACTTGGGTTGTTCTGTAGACACTCGGCATTGTGTATCCCTCGGCTTACTTACACGCTTCTCGCAATACCAGCGAAAGGTCAACGAGTGATAAACGAGGCCGTTTGTCCGGGCTCCGGATGTAACAGAATGAAAGTTCCTTCCTGAGCTTAACGTCGCTGCGTTTTACACGACATGCATCATTTTCTTCGTAAATTTGATACTCAATTGCCTTTCTTCACGGTGGACGAAATGAAAAGATCCCTTTTACGAATGAGACAATTTCTGTATTTTACTTTACGATCTTGTCTTCTTCAAAAGAAACTTAATGACGACTCTTACATCACTCATAAAAGGGAAACTTTTATTCTAGCTTGGTGGAAATAGGACTATAAAATAAGGTTAAAAAGAGGGGTGGGAAAACAGGGTATCTACTAATTTTCGCCATTTACAATTTGTTACAAACTTTAAACGATAATATCATTTTTTAAACAAATTTTAAATGCGATTCCTGCTTCAACTTTCTTATCCACATTTATGCATTAGGACTGCATCGGGACGAAAGCCAATACTTTTTAATGCGATAGTTCTATTGTTATTTTTAGTTAGGATAGTATTTCTGGAAAAAATAGAATTGAGAAAAAATATTTCGTTCATTTTAACGTTCAAAGCTTCTCGGGCATTTTACGAGATGATGTTATATGTAGTTTGCTTTGTGACAAAATACTTTTCAATCCGATATTTTTGTAGGATGTTATAGAAGATACCCTGGAAAAGGTGTTTGAGAAAAGAGCTTAAAAGGGCTTCAGAAAAGAGCTTCAGAAGAATTGGTGAGATAAATGCGAATTGGGAAAGAGTGATGCTTTATAAATTGAAAATGAAGCGAAATGCAGAGAGCATAAAAAACCCAGTTTGGAAGTTAATCTTGTTTTTATGGTCACAAGATGTGTTTCTGAGGGAATTGGAGTTTGAACAAGGGAGGGGTGTACCACTGTATTCTCTTGTACTAACTTCCAGTGTTTATCCGTGAAAGCAACTATTTCTAGGAGGAAACGAGGGAAACAGTCGGCGACAACGTGCAATGAAACAAGGATATCCGTATACGGTCTCTACTACTCGGCGCATTCACTTTTCTCTGGTTTCTGAGGCTGCACATGATTGGTAACCACATGAGCACCAAGAGGAGAACAATGCTTAAAAAATGCAAGCACGATACGAGCATAAAAAGGGACATGAAGGAGATAAAAGCTTCCTACCTCGTTTGCGCACGTTTCCGCGCCCGGACGTTCCGCAGCCGTGCGCAAATTTCATTTCTACTCAACAGGGTTGTAGAAATTAGCCAAAAAATGGAGAAGAGGCTGAGCGCGCACTTTAAGCTCGACAATTAATTGCTGGGGAAAAAAAGTGTAATTAGAAGAAGCGAGTGCTCTTTGTAAATATATAGAAATGCTGGCATATAATGAAACTTGAAATATTGTAACCGCACTCATCATTTCGAAAAATCTAGATTCATTTTTCATGCATTTTTCAAGCACTTTTCACAAAAAGTTTATTTAATAACAAAATTCCTTCGTGAAGAAAAAGAGCGCTTTTACGTGTTTCCATTTGATGCTCTGTTACTCTGAATATATCACATAACACATCTTTTCCGGATGAGCTAAATTAAAAAAGTTGTGCTAAATATTGCATGCAAACAATACATAAAGCTGCTTTCGGATTAATACCATTCAACAAGGTATAGGTGTGTAAACTCTAGAGAATGCTAATATTCGAGAATATGGTGTTCGCATCCCGACCTGGCCTAGCCCAGCCCTCTTCATCTTGAGTAACATTTTTCGAGCTAACGACTCGGCAGGCATGAACCCGACATATTACATTAGCATCCACGTACCGTAACTTTCCACTTCACTAACCACGCTTGCAAGATTTTTGTAACCTCGGTATAAAAAAGCTCCATAAAAACAGTAATCACGAATAAACTAACAAGGGAATTGTTATTCAGGTTTAGTTTCTAAATATATGATATTGAGGCGAATTTTATTAGACCATTTTTCCAAGTCTTGAAGGTAAAAGAGATATTGTTTCAGCTCCCATTTTCAAATCTTGAAATTGGAAAACTCCTGACTGGGTTCCTGACTTGTCTTCTATCTAAAACATTCTCTATTTCCGGATTTAGCACGAAACTCTCCAATCCGACTGATTTTTTCATAGCAACGAGAAATTCAACATTTACGATTTATAATTCATGAGTGTTGGTTAAAAAGTTTCAGGAAAGAAGCGAAAGGAATTCCGTAAACAAAGTATTCATGAAAGCAGACAAGATGAGCTTTTCGAAGGCGCAACTACGAGAATTCTTTCTTCTCAGAAATAGTTCAGTCATAAAACATTCTGCGAGAATATGCCAATGCGCAGGTGCTTTTTAGAAATCTTTCAAAGTCTGCTATGTATACTTCAAACCTTTATTAAATTTTTCACCCGATTTTCTAGTATAGTAAGATCCTTCACTGCATTTTCCAATATTTCCAGATATCTATACCGAAAAGTAAAAAATGTAATGGTTCCTTCAATCCGAAAAAAGGACTTCGAGTTGCAATTAATTAATTATACTGAATTTTATTAGGCAAAAGTCTCTTTCTTTGGTCAGGAATAACATTAATCCATACTTCAAATCGAGATATAGGTATTAGAGTGGGAGAGAAGTAAACAATATGAATGGCTTGCTATGGAATCACATCAGCTTACATTAACAGGTCCATTGTCAAAGATAATTGTAGTTGAATAGAATACGAAGCAGTCGATATCAATCAGAAGTCAAAGCTTATATTGATGCCTCGAAATTACACGATTTCGAGGCAATCTTCACTAATAAGCCAATCAATTTCCATCACAGTGCCAGAGATATCAATAATACAAGACAAATGTGGAAATTTATACGACATGGATTCGCAAAACTTAATTTTCAGAATTCCCTGAGTGTTTCCTATCCATTAATAGGGGTCATTCATTTATTAAGTAAAGCTTTTAGGGTTTGAGAGGAGGGGGAGAGATTACGAGAAATTTTACTTAAGATTCAGTGATAAAATATCTTCAAATCTCTCGAAATCACTTTGAGATATTTGATTTTTCTTTTTAAATTCTTTAGAGTTCCTCGGGCATGTGATACTTCATATATTAACATAAGAGCAATTTAGTTTCCCTAACTTTACACTCGCAATTATATATAAATACTTTTTACTAAAAGTAGTTCCATGAAATCTTTAAAATCCTTTAAAACCTCTAGAAAAAGTTTGAAATTTTTGAAAATCGCCCACAATTCTTTGAAATCCTTTAAAATTTTAAGAATTTTTTAGAATTCCTAGAATTTGCTTCGAATCTTTCAAATTCTTTGAAAACTTTTAAAATCCTCAAAATTTTTCTTAATTTCTTGTAAATTCCTTGAAATCTTCTGTGTTATATTAGCCACAATTACAGGGGGTTATTTTTCTTAGTAGATTCATGAAAGTTACGTAACATTTGGGTGGATAGGGGAGTGCATAGTTTATGGTTATGGCCATGGATGATCGCATACCAGAACTGGTAACATTTTGATTAATTCTCTTGAGATTCTGACTTTCGTGGTCTATAGTTTAAAGTACTCCTATTAGAGAGTCTCTTTCAGTTTAATTCGAAAGGGAAGCTTTGCCCGTGTCAGTTTAAAGTGAGAATTCTGTTGAAATCCGTCTATTCGTCTTTTATATAGTTCCCGTGGATTGGTGCAGTTCACAGTGCTGGAATCAACCCGAAAGATGTGCTAAGATGTGAAGTTGGACTAGGTTTCCCCTCCTCTTTCAATTTCCGTTCTTCCATTAGCCGATTGTATTTCTAGGTAAGCTTCAGAGGAAACTATTGGTGCCATACTATAGTTCTAATTAAATGCCTCTTTGAAGACCACCTGAGCCACCCTGGACATAGAATTTCTGCATGTCCACCAATCGATGCTGCTTTCAGAGAGGCGACGTGTAATCGATACTAAAGAATTTGTATCGACGAACAGTATGTATATGCGATTACAAAGGGGCGCCGGAGAAACTCCTCAACAGGCATTGCTGGAAGAGAAGGAATATTGGGTGTGCTAAAAGCAAGCTAAAAATCACTAGAGTGCAATTTAACCGAAATTGAAATTCAAAATATGATGCAGCACAAAGATTAGATTTTAATGGAAAACGATTTAGCTTAAGATATTCTGGACGACTTCTGTTGTGCTAAATATTAAGTAGTATAGCAAAGTAGAAAACGGAAGCGTGAAACTTTTTCTGTCGGGATCAAAGTATTTTAACTTTCAGAAGTTCTCTTATCGAAGAACCGCGACCAGATCTTCACCTCCAGTTAAATTTTATGGAATAAAATACGAGGAGAGTGGCGCGCTTTTCAAGCAAGGTGCTTTTAGGCCCTTTGTGTGCGGTGGGGCGGAAAAATGTTTTCTTATCGCAATGGAGCGATAAGCTTCTTTCCTAAAATCCCACAAGGTTTGTACTCATCCCCCGACATTCTCCCACAAACCAGTCCCTGATTTTCAAGATTTACGTTTCAACGTACAAAAACATTTACGTGCTGGATTACGCGGAGGAAGAATTTCTTTCGGGTACAATGTTTCCAACCTGTTGATACGAACCTATACCATGTCGAATATCCTCTGTTTTTTCCATTAGGTTTTCATCATATGATAAAGCACATTTTGCTCTTTCATTTCAAATGCATGATATACAAACCCGAGATTTAAGTGGAATATTGGATGAAATTTTAACAATTTCAAAATAGCCAATTGCAGATTGATATTTCAATTTCCATAACAATTTGCAGCTGCGTATTTTTCCGTTCTAATTTCGAATATTCGAATATCTCAAGTTACATTTTCAGTTAAGTGGTATACAAAATTTGAAATACGAAACACTATTTGAAATAATTTAAAGCTCGAGATGCATTCTTCAATTGCTCGCATACGAAACAGGTATTCAAATATATGGTACGTGTGTGTATGAATATGCATACTGGTACGGAAGAGCCCTTTTGAGCTCGGATTTCAAAATGTTGCACGAAGTGGAGTGAGCTGTGTGTGACGACTGAAAATGCTCTCTATGATTTGTTTATTTTCTCTTTACTGATCAGGTCAACAAAACACTCTGTGAAATTTTAAACGCTTTGAGCGCTTTGAGGCTTTAGAGCTTATTGGTTAATCTCTTGACGTTAAGAATTTTAGAATTCACACATGAAATTGTAAACAGAAATGGAATAAAACCCTAGAATAAACCGAAAGGCAATCAAATCGATTTCACAATATATTAAATCTCAAAGTCATCCAATCTTGCCGTATCCCTTCAATTGAAAAAAACAGGTGACTCCATAAATCACATTTGATGGTAGACTGTTTCAAGATTTCAAAATAAATCACATCAAATAAATATCTGCGATCTCATTTGTCTTTTCTTTAGAATGTGGATGATATGAGTGAAATATGTCAAATAGAGGAAGGATAATATGTAGATGGACGAGGGAAAAGACCTTCAGAGAAAAAACATATGTCTTTGACACAAGGCGAAAATCAGAATGACATGATTGTGAACTTTCAGACAATCTGTCGTCACAGGGAGCAAAGATCCTTTGAGTTTGGAAAGGAACACCCTTTGTAGATATGTAGATACATGAAACAAGGTTTAATAGGCAAGCGAGACGAGGATTGTGGGGGTGGAATATCTGAACTGAGAGAGGCTGAATGAGAGAGAGACAGAAAGAGAGGTAACTCTGAAGCTAGCAAGAGTCGAGTGCCAACGGATTGTGGCTGACATTAATTCCAACTCACCGACTGCCTACAAAGCAGTAAGCTGACCTTAGATTACGTTTGCATTACGAACTCAAGCGGAATGCCACCCGGTAGAGCTAGGACTACCACAATTTGCAGTTCACGCGTCGTGGATCTTTGATAGCAGATCGATACATTCGACAACCATCTTATTATCTTTTAAAGGGATCATTAAAAAAAAATCCACAAAATATTCAAACTATATTTGCAGGAAGGTCTGAACTGCTTCATTTTATTACCTTTTCTAATCCGTTGATCAAAAAATTTGAAAAAAATTCACAGACGTTTTTTCCGCTAAATGGAAACTTTTTTGGGAAACTTTATTTATATAGGATGGAATACAGTAGATTTTCCTGTAAACTTTATGCTATTAAGAAGTGTTTACTAACAGGATTTAATGAAATTAGTTCGTAAGCGAAACTTATATACGACAGAGAAAGTTAAATTACATGGAAGATAGGAACATCTTACGTTGTAAGCTGTTTATAATGAACAGATGTTGTGATTCACGACGACGAAGTAGAGCCACAATAATTGTGCCAGTTCTGCAGGGGAATAGGTGATAATGGCAGGAGGAGCAGGGCATGACTAAGTAGAGGGTTGAATACTATGAAGGGAGGTTTTCACCACACACTCCAAACCTCAATTATCAATTGTGTCACCTTATGTCCCAAACACAAGAGTCGGTATTCTATACTAATTTAATTATACCGGAGCATAATAATTTCACCCTCTTATTAATTCCGGTGGCATTATTCTGCTTAAAATGAGAAATTACCTAGTTTTATAAAGCTAATTCAATGCGAGATGGCCCTGAATTCAGCAAGAGAAAACAAAATTATTAAAACTGTATGAATGTAAAACTTTTTGGTAATAGCTAACTAATCTCAGGATAAGATGAATCAGCTATTAATTTTAGAGTGTGAATGCGAAAAATTGTACTTAACTGAAACATGATTAGTTAAAGTTTTCCATAAATCATCAAGACTATTACTAATTACACTTTATATTATAAAAAGCTCGACTTGCAACGAAGAATAATGGAGTTGCTTTCTCCGTAGGATAAACTTCATTTTATGTATTAATCCAACTATATTTTCTGAGGGAATGATAAAAAAAGCGCGAGCTAAGTGACGCTAATGGCTTGGAGGTTGAAGATCTAAAAAAGTAAACGCCTCTTCGCTTAGTTGAATTCTATTATTTCCATTTATACAGAAATGATGATCAGAAGTAGGAAGAAACTAGGATTATTTTTATACCAACTTGTAGAAAACAAGAAAGGATTTAAAAGAATTGAAAATTTTCAAATTTCTGTATTTAGCGACTCAAATCTCTAAGGATGTAAAACTTGATATTAACGTAATATTATTTTCCGAGACTAAATATTCGCGTAAATAGGTGTTTAATGACAGGCGTTATATATATTAAGCATCTTGGGAACTGAACGTCGAACCGAGATTGAGACATAATTTCCTACACACACACACACAGGCATTACAAGGATTTGGTGTGTTATGCAAGTGCAGCGTGAAAATTAGACGAAGCCTGTCGGCGAATTTCTGGCCCAAGAGTGGAAGTTATACTGAAGTTCGTGTGAGCTGCTTTGCTTGTGTGAATACACAAAGCTGAGATTGCTGATGGCTTATATCCAAATCAGGGAACCTAATGCACACAAACACTTTGCCTGGTTCATTAACAAGCACGGGATTATCAAATAATAACTTGTTATAGCTGCCATGAATTAACATCTTGTCCCCAAGGTACATGTCAAAAGATCGATAGTGTCAACTTCTCTCCAGGTACTTCCAGTCCTTCAATCTCTGACCACAAATCATCCCATATTCCCTCGATACATCAGCGTCCCATTTATCTGTGTCATTTATAATTCATTAAAATATCAAATGGTCTATTTTAATCATTGAAATTATCGTTTAAATTTTAGGAGACTCGAAATGAAAATTCGAAAACTAAGGTCTGTTCCTTCGTTCGATTGTTGGATTAAATCCATTAAACTTAATTAAATTTTACTTAAATCTTGTAAAATCCCTTAATATTCTCTAAAATCCAAATAAATTCTGTAAAATCTCATTATAACTCTTAAAATTTTACACAATTTGATGTAATCAAATGTGCTTGCCTTAAAAAAAGTGCAATATCGATAGCAAGTAGGAGCAAAATCACAAAATTGAGACATTTTAATACAGAAAATAATAAATTTTACTATTTCAATAGTAATTTTTACTATTTTCTGTATTAAAATGTCTCAATTTTGGGATTTTGCCCCTACTTGCTATCGATATTAGTAATATTTCTAAAACAGAGTTTCCCAGTGTATAATATCCCTAGTATTGTAAATAATTGTAGAGGAAAAATTCCTAACGAATAAACATTGCACGAGGTTCGGGGATAAGTCTAATTTATAACGGTCCATTCTTGTCTGACATTTTCGGGTCAGCAATGTGGCAAAGACAACCCCAGAAACTTCCACAAGTCTGAACTGCAGACGTGCGACTAATGATAATTCACGTATCGCTACTGTTTGGCTAGCTCAGAGCACTCACAGACTATTCTGCAGATATATTCGAGTACATTACAATATGCATAGCATACACTTGTATGTGCGACGTGCTTGTTCTGGCTAACGTCCTCAAGCGAGTTGGGTTTAGTTAATTCAATTAATTCGAAAGTTTGACTGCCTGCGAACATACAATTTCACCAGGATAAGTCCAAACGACTATAGGATGCTGCTCAAGTTGAAAGGTTGGATTAATTATTAATCAAATACCAACAAAAGATTTACAAACATTAGCTCTAAATCTGGAAATCAAATCGGAGCGAAAATATTTTGCAATAAATAAATAAATAGAATTCATCTCACAAATATAAACTTCCAAGTTAAATAAATGGAAATATTCCATATTCTTTTCACAACTCTCAAAGTCGCAATTCAGCTTGAGAGCTTTTTTGCATCTAGTCTTAAGGCGGACAAGAAATTGCAGTCTATTCTGGCCAGATGAGAAAAACGATGCTGTGGTAGTGACTGGATGTTCATCACGGGAAACCCCAGAGTGAGAAGGCTTTCTAGAAATGTTTCTAAGAATTTACGAGAGTTATGGGAATCACTAAAGAGAGCGCGAAAAAAAAAGAACATAACATAATTTCTTTCCCTTCGAAGCAGAGAACAAAATTTCCCGACTAACCGAATAAATCTTGTCAGAGGAAAAGAACGCGCTCGCTCCTGATAAGTATTAAAATATTCACGAGCACAGAATGCACGTGAAGCACGTGCAATTTTCAAACTGCAACTCCCAGAGTGATTGTAAACGAAACGAAATGAAAACAAGTGAGAGCCATTACACCAATAATTTAACTTGAATAAATTTCAATTTTTTATACGTTATTATCTTCCTAACTTTATATATAATAATATATTTTATATATTAAAATTTCGAATCAAGTAGTATATGATACTTTCTTTGGCACTGCAATAATTAATTCATATTTAACGCACCTTTTGGTCCTGCTGGACTTTTCTAACCACGTTAAAGGAAATCCTTCTCAGATGATTCTGGAAAAATTTAACATTTTTATAAATTCAGTGGATTCAGTGAGGGCTTACCCACAAAATACGTGATACTCATGTGGGGGGGAGGGGGGAATTGAAAGTAGTCTATCATGTGATATTGATAATGATTAAAATAAAGTTTAATATAACATCTTTAATAAAATGTCTTATATCTTTAAATTAGTATTACTTTAGAAGAAGATACGAAATACTGTATCTTTTTATTATTTTAAAGAAACAATGGCTGTAATTATGAAGCAAATGAAAATTTTCAACATTGCTTCTAAATGTTAAGGGGGTGCTAAAATAGCTAAAAAGAATATCACGTATTTTGTGGATTTTCAATTAAACAAATTTAATCCACATTCAATTATGTATAATGCATAAAAATATAACAATATAATGAAAAAATCAGCACAGTGACGTGGATAAAAGCTATCAAAAACCATTCATTCTAAAATAAATGGCTCTTAATAGAAGTTCCCCTCTTCATGTTTGGGGCTCTTCAGCATATAGCCTCTTCTTTCTTCCGGCAATTGCCACCTACAAATTCGATTTGTGCTCGAGTTCTATCAATCCCCTATATGAAATATTCCTCAGATATTCAACTCGAGCACATTCCGCGATTTTAACAAGGATAATTGGCAAGACGATAATACCAAAAATCATAGGAAAAAATATCTTCATGTAAATTCAAAGATATTAAATCCCAATGCTACCTACCTGAAACTATACATTCACACCAGAATTAATTACCTACCTATACCTAGCTATATTTAAAAATGCAAAAAAGATTCACACCAACACACTCACTCCACGGTTCTCATTTACACCGCCCCGGTGCGAAAAAACCTATCCTAGGGATACGTCCCGAGACGTATCCTGCACCTGAGCTTAGAAGCCACGTTAGGGCATTTTTCACATACATACAGACAAATAAAATTAAAAAAAAGCCTGAAATCGTACACCGTTTTATAAATTTTTAAATCCTAAGTCAATTTTAGTTTTTCAGAGTACCTAGATATTCTCTATAAGAAAATATGTATTCAGCTTAACAATTTTGTATTTGCAATATTCCAAGGAAACTTTTTTAATATACAATTATAAATAGTAAACTTTTTTTAGTATTTTAAACGTAAATAATGATAATAATTAATTATAGTATTGCTGCGTCAGTTTACCAAACAAAAAGTAGTTCCAATTTAACATCAATTTTCAGTTCTCTATTTTTAGTTACAACTATTCAAAAATAAATTCCCATTTCATTCTTCAAATGAACTGGAAATATACTCCGTTCCCCTTTTATTTTACTAATAATTCGAGGAATAAGGATGAATGGACTGTGAGTGATAATTTAAATGCTTAATATTAATTAATAACTAAATTCGGAACCACAAATTGTTGAGGCATATTGACTATTTACCTGCAATGCATTTATCTGACAGCGAGTAATTGAAATTAATTTAATTTTCTAATCAAATATATGAAATGTTGATAATATAGAAGGAAATCAAAATAACTTTTTTTAATCTCGCTAATTTTTAAAATGGAGTTGTAATATTCCAATCTTAAAACCATTCACATTAAACAAATTGATCAGCTATTTCGTTTTGGACAAAATCTACAAAAACATATTTTAGATTTTACGACTAATTTGATTAAAATAAAACGGTGTACGCAAAAAAAGATAGATTAATAAGTGCATATATATATCCTAATCTAAGTTAACATGATTTTTAAATAAAATCTTGATTTTATAATATTTTTCCCTTCTTTTCAAATTAAAAGTTAATTTTTATGTGAAACTATTCTGATGATTTGAGAACAGAAAACTTAACTTCAAAAATCTAAAAAGTAGTAAAAATTAGAATATTTCAAATAAAACAGAAGTTCAAAAAAATACTAATAAAATATGCATATAAAATCGATAAAGGTATGAAATACTAAAGTGAATCCTCGGATTTTCTGTGCGTAGAAGAAGAAATTAACTTAAATTACCAAAAGAACATTCTCGGCCATCTTCGACACACAGTTTTTCCGTTCCTTTCTTGGATATTTAAAAACAAATGAAACATACTGCATGGTGACATTAAATTTAATTAATCCACAAATTAGATTATTTGAAATTATAAAAGGAGTTATTTTCTCGCGAACCAAGAAAGGAAGATTCCTGAGCTATTAATAATACAAAAATGGTGAATATCCACTTTCTAATAAAACAATAAAGTTCAATTAGCTGTCACTGTGCGATTTTTAGATATAAATACAACCTGTTTCCGTGCCAGTTCGGACCATTCATCCCTGACATGTTTGGAAACAGGAGGAATTCAAAAATTCACTTACCTTTTCAACTGTCCCACGTCGGAACGATGGCAGCATGATGTCTTCAGGCCGGTCCCTAGAGATCCCTTCTCTTCTATAGACTTCTCCGAAGACCAAGGACATTGCAGGGGCCACTTTTTCTTCGGATCCTCCTGCCATCAAATCTGAAAAATTAAAAAGTATTAATAAATTGCTAAAAAATTACTTCATTTTAGTCCTGAATATTTATTTAATAAATAAAGACTTTTTAAAGTACATATATTAATTCTTAGGTCACTTTACATACAATAGCTTTTACTAAAAACTTCAGAATTCTTTCCAGTTTCATTCAAGTTTCATTCAAGCTAGTCTGCACCTTATTTCCCGAATGGTTTTAAGAAAACTCCTACATTATACTTTCATCTTAAAACTTCTTTTGATAAGACGTGCCATTCCGGATATGCCCTGCTTGGAAGAAGTGCTCACAACAGAAAGTTAGAAGGTGTATGACAAAATTGAAGAAAAATGCAAATTCGTAAAATTATTTCCTTTTCAAGTTTTAGCGTCGACATTTGCGAGTAGGGTGCCATCGCTAAAGTTGCTCAAGCAGGTAAAAGGATGGCAGGAAGCGAGCGATAAAAAAGCGGGAGACGGAAGCGTCTTTCTAGTCTAATGTAAGGAAGGTGTGGAGAGGATGAAGGGTATTCATTCGACTTCCAGGACTCAAACGGGGAGCCTTGAATCACCTCCTTGGAATCCTCCCTTGTCGTTGACGTAGACATAGAAATCGTGCCGTTTTCTTGAGCAAATAAACCGCCGCTTTGAGGACTTTTTACAAAGGGCAAGTTGACCCTAGACAGTTTCACTGAGTTTGCTGAAGGCGACAGATAGAGCGAAGATGAAAGGGAACTGGAGTAATTACCTTTGGTTCTGGTTTAATCTTCGATTCTCTTGCCAACCTTCTAAAAAGACGTATTTGTGCACAAACCAAGCATCTGACTTATCGAACTGGACCAAATCTAAACTTCAGAATCTCATATTATTTTTTTCGAAACTCTTCCTAGAAAGAATAAGTTTAAGAACAAGTCTAAATTTTGTACATAAGCTGCAATGAAACGAGACAAAGCAGCGGTTGTTAACGAGTCAGGTTGAGCTCGTTTACTTCTCTACTAACATAAAGAACAACAAAAAGTCCGAAGGAAATAGGAATCAAAGGCAGACAGAAAAAAAGAAACAGGCGGCAGAAGGCGGTCCTTCAAGATTTGCCAAGATTTACGTGCACAGAATTCTGGTATGGAATCTTGAGTGCGCTACAAATTCTTACGTTTACAAGTTTGACGTTCTTCAAAGGACTGAGCAGTGATACAATTCAAAGCAAAGTTGCTTCTCTTTATGGCCTCTTAAAAAGTTCAAAAGTTATTTCCTACTTCAAGTATCAGATTCATCACTCATATTTTTCTAACACTCCGTATGCTTATTCAATTTTAATAAAACGATTCTTTTTTTTCTATCATGATAAGGTTGTTAAAAAAGAGGTTTGAAAAAGATTTAGAAAAGGGAACTAGAAAGGGGATGAGAAAAGTGTGGTTGTCTCATTTAGAGCACTAGCTACGTTTCACACATAAATAAATAAGAATTCATGAGATCTATCGTAATTCCACAGGCAGATGCGGGATATAGAAGTACAAAAAAGTGCAAGCTGTGAAATTCCCTTTAATTTAGTAAAGTGTTTCGCATTCAGTATTTACTTATCTATATAACTAACTCATTGTAACTGTATTTAAGTTTAATAGCTAAAGTACAGCAGCGTTTAATGAATGCTTCATTCGCAGGAAAGGGTTCATTCATCAAGTTCAAAAAAAGGAATCGCGCAATCATCCCTGTGCTCATGATGGCATCACCGAGCAATTTCTTTTTGGCATTTTGTTCCAGAGGCGAGTTGTAGGAGTGAGAAAAGCAAGGGATGAGGGGGGTTGGAAAAAGAAAGGACAAGATACGAGGTGGAAAAAATGAGGGAAGGGAAGGATGGAGAAGTATCTCGACCCAACCCAGCTTTCGATGCATCCCATTATGGAAATGTGACCTCGTGGCTCTTGAAAATTATGTTGATGTTATGCGGTGCCCAAGCTCACTCCTCACGCGATTCGCGCGTTTTTCGGCTTATCTTGAATTCATAAAATACAATTATCTTTTTTTCCTAGCGACACGACCAACGAAAAGGTGGAAATGTTCGGGCAGAGAAACTCCCTTAAACGGAACCATTAAGGAGGAAATATGTACTCCATACACACCTACTTTATGAGGATAAGTTGAAAATATTATGCGAAAATGCAACTATTTGTACAAT
Source organism: Synergus umbraculus (assembly GCA_900474325.1). Classification (NCBI taxonomy): domain Eukaryota; kingdom Metazoa; phylum Arthropoda; class Insecta; order Hymenoptera; family Cynipidae; genus Synergus; species Synergus umbraculus. The sequence continues at coordinate 81,014 of UCOK01019881.1, forward strand.
TTAGCAAGAAAATTATTGCAAATTTAGACCATACTTTGCACTTGCTTACTTTGCGAATGCCACATTTTCAGAGAAAGATTTAGTTTACATTTACATGAAACCTTGGGTATTCTCTAAAATCGGATAATTACCTTAATATAATGTGTACATCTAATTATAAGTGGAGAAAAATAGAATCCATTAGAAAAACGAAGACTTGTATGATAGGTTCCTGTCACAGCGAATGAAAAAGAGACTCTAAGCTTATTAGATTTCGAACAAAAGACGAGTGAGGTTTCTCTCGTGAAAGGACTAAAAGAATTATTTCCACCTGACTTCCTAGAGATAATAAAGGCACGGATCTTTCACCTTTCCTTGCACTCGCTTTTTAACGTATCTCAGAACTGCATTGTGGTAAGAATTTTCTTGACGAGAAAGCTTTTCTTTAGAAATAAGACAAGATTTCGCATATACCTTATAAATTCAGACAGCATCCATCGCATAAACTCTGCCTTGCAATGTCGATTCTTTCTATCTGGCTGGACAGGAAAAAAGACCTGAAAAAAAAAACAATCGATATTATTTCTCTTGTTGTTTACTCTCTTTTCCTGACATTCATCCAAGAAAATATGAGCTGACATTTCGTTAGCTTTGAATAAGAATGGAAATTTTATGTCCAATTGGAATATAGAGATCAAATGCGAATTTCATTATAAAGCAATTAAATTACTCACACTCTCGTACTTTCTAGGTCGCCGCTAGATCAATATAATAAGTCCTGAGCTCGCCAAGACTCGAATATAATAACAATAAACCTTGGTTCAAAACACGTCCGCTCCATCCAATTTTCTACCGCTTTTCCAAACCTCCGAAAGGTCACCATTCTGAAAAGTCAATACACATTTTCTTTATTTATGTTTTGATCATAGAGAATTCTAGGAACTTAGTCTATTATTAGTAAATTAATAACTCACTCGTCAGTAACAGAAGCTTTTGTTTACATGTTTACAAGTCACTGTTACCGTATGTTTTTCGGTTTTATAATACTTCTTATTTTTATTTAAAATGAAATTTGATAGAAGATTACAGAGATATATTTAATGACCTTTAGAGTTTGAATACATATAGGGAGTTTAATTTCTGTCTAACGCTCTGTTGATTCGATTGCTATTGACTTCAACCTGGCAATTCTGGAGTCAAAATCAATTGTAGCATTTTGCACGTGGTGTCTCCACGTGAGTTCAAACACGTAACATGCACTCATAAACAAACATATCAACATGAAATTTCCACTAATGAAAGGTCACACATATAGGATCTACGTCCACCAATGATAAAATCTACATGCATGTGAACAATCGATGCAAAGTTTACCCACGCGTAAATACCGCAGGGACTCATTGATAATGTATAGTTCCATTTGCGGTGCTTTATTAACACAACCTGATATGTTCGCAAGATTTATGTCATAGATATTTAAACTTTTTCTTTATAATACGTCCATAGTTGTCGATTGATTTATTTATTTAACGTGAAACACCACGTGAAACATTTTGTAATTGTACAACAATTTACTGAAAATTATTGTCCCGGAAATCTTTTAAAATTCGATAAACTCTTGACCATTAAAATTCTTAAAAATGTCGTATAATAATCCCAGGAAATTTATGAAAAATCAAAAAAAAATCGCTTAAATTTTTTTGAGAAGAATTTACTTGAAAATAATCTAACAAGCATAAACAGTTGCTGGGTTTTCTGCTTCTCTTGCTTCGGCGAAATCCATAAAGAAAGAATAAAGAGAGCATGTTTACGTTCGAGGGCTTATTTTCAAGCGCACTTTTCTTTTGCATTCTTTTTTAGTTATAGTTTTCTTCCGCATCGATGTGTCCACAATCGATATACGAGTACTCTGAGCGTAAAATACAGAAAGTATTTTCATAGCTCGTGAGAAAAAGGGCGAAGTTATGAGAAGTATTTTTTATTCAAAGTTTGTTTCCCATAAAAATTTAAGGTCACCATAACGAAGAGAGTATCTCTCGGCTAAAAGCATTTTTTACCTTGTTGAATACAATTACAAATTTAATATATATCTATTGATTTTATCACTGACGTCGCTTCTAAATTCGTTCCATTTTCTCCCTTTAAGCTAATAAATCCTTCGATAAAATCCGCAATTCCTTCAAATGCAGCAGTGAATTTTATGACTTTTTCACACCTGAATTCACCATCAGAAACTAAAAGCTTCTTTACTTTCTTTCTCAGAAAACTAAGATTTCTTTCCCTATCGATAAGTATGTTTTTTTTAATTATTTTATACATATTGTTAGAAGATTATAATAAAGTGTTTACGCAAGTTGGATACAAGAAAAGCGTGGAACGTAGCAGATACAGGTAAGACGAGGAAAAACATAAAAAAGGACGAAAAAAAAGAAAAATTATTCTCCTCTAGACGATGCTGAAATACAGCCTGGAAAATAACGGAAATAAGAGGAAAAAGAGAGACACCAAGAGACACGCTAACTGAAATTAAAAGCGACCAGCTGCGTTCGCCTCTTTTCACCACCTCGTAATATTCAAAACTCGTAAAAGTCCGTTATTAAATGTGCATATTGAGCAAACGAAGACACTCATTATTAAAAATTGCCTTATTTTTTGTCAAGCAGTCGAAGCGCACTGGACATTAATAACGTGAAGAAATAAAGAAGTAGACCGCAATGAAAAAAAGGAAAAGAAGGATTTCTTTTGTGAATGCATTTAAGAAAGCATGAAAAATTTCATTAGAATACTAAAACACTCGGATTAGCGCGTGTATACTACTACTATAGTAGATTGATATTTAATTAAAATTTGTATAAAACATATATTGCATGCGTAATGTAAACAATGTACACCCCAGAGATGACAAAATAGAAATTCATAACACCTGAAATATGAAAGGTGAACCGCTTTAGACACTTTCTCCTACTCAGTGGAAGAAGCACATATTTCTTTCATATTTAGAACGATGAATGCGTTCTGCTTTCAACGAAAGATAAATTTTCATTCCCCTGACAGGGACAATAAATCGAATACAGACACACCTGCAGATTCTACAGTTCCACTCAATTTCGTTCATTCTTCGAGTATAGTATATTACATATTTTCCTCGTAACATATATGTAGTATTCGCCGTTTATTTATAAAGAAACCTATATAAAGCATGTTGTTTCTACTCATTTACGACCTGCGTCGTTACTTTAATTATTGAAGCGTGCTCAAAAACACCCACTGTTTTTTGCCAACAAAACTCTGTGGTCACACTTGCATGAGCAATCAGTGAATTGCCGTTTCTGCAATTGAGTTTGTCACAAGAACACATATATGCATATGGATTATTCCCTAAAAAAACGTTATTTTGACAAGAACGAGTTTTCTCAGAAATTTTTTATTGCATATAGTCGAAAGAGTGTTGAAATGTGGATTACCTACATCTTCAAATTAATATCAGCAATCAAAAATATTGTTTGAAAAAAAATTTCCCTTGCTTTCTGCTGTAATAAACAAATTATTGTTACTAAAACAATTTTCTTTAATGAGAATCGTTGAAGAAAAAAAAAATTGGTCTGAGTATATAGACGTCTATTTCATTACTTTACTCACAAAACTGTGAAATTTTCGAGAGGAAAAACTGTACGTTGCGTTTCATTCTAAATGAAAGTGTTGTTTGATGCATTGCAATGCATGTATATTGTACACTGTACATGTACCTACTTTGTAACAGACGCAACTGTGCAAAATATATTTCGAGCTATAAAAAAACATGTGAATAACACGTGCGACAGCCCTTGTTAGAGAATTAAACGCGGGTAAAAATAATGCAATTAAGCTCTAATAAACAGGGACTGAATTTCCTAATTTTCCGAATATTGAGAGAGATGTTGACATATGATATTAATTTAAAAAAGCGAATAGTTTAATGAGCTAGATTTTCTTCTTTATTTGACGTTGATTCAACGTCGATTCAGACTGATGTTTACATTTGGTCTTCAATTAGTGGAAGGTAGGTAGTACTGAAGAAAAATAAACTTCCCCTCCAACAAAAGCTCTCTTTTCTGTTGGAGGGATTTCCAAGCATTTAGAGTGTTCTCTAATTTAACGTTCGTGTCTCTGTGGCTGCGATAGAATTCTTGAATTCAGTGCCAAAGGGATCGGAAAATCTAAAGTCGATGGGAAACGAGCTGAATGCCAAAATCTTTCTCTCTTCATACCGAGAGCTTTGAATTTGGAGGAAGTGCTTCAAGGAGAATAACCTATTGTAGTATTAATTGCTTTTAAATTAAATGTATAGAAAATTATTTAAATTTGAAGCTCTCCCCTCTTTCCAATAATTCTATAGAGTTTTATCCTTTTCATCCTATTTCACTTTCCACCTTTTTCACATTTCACCTAATGTACACTTCAAAATCGAGTGGTCAATCCTTCGGATAAAAATGAATAAATTATAGTAAGTTGAGGGCAGCTTAGGATGGAAAGTGATATCGATCGAGAAAAGCGGAATAGGAAAAAATATATATGGAACTAGATACGTGTAAAGTAGAATAGGATTGAAATTAATAGAATGAGATAGGTAAGATAAGCTAGCAGTGGTTATCACCCTCTAGAATAATATATATAATAGAATAGAAAAGTATCCTTATTCGTTTTTTTCATAAAAGTAACTAATTATCCTTACGTGGAAAAGCAAAATTCTTAAAAGCATGAACATTTTGCCAGAGGTATCACTGTGAGTAAGTGTATAGTATATATTCGTACAATCCCTTTAGTTAGTATGAACATCACGTCCAAGGATTTATCTTGGACTGCGTACTGTGTGGACGGCTTAAGAGGGTGCAGAGTTGGATGCTATTTCTAAGGCTCAATCACACACATCATGTTCTACTTATATGGTTAGCTATATATATATTTACTATACAAATATTCGTTATCTAAACATTAAAATGAGGACAAACTTAATTTCCAAAATAAGTAAATAGACAGATTAAAGCATCATCAGCGGAGGAAAATTGCGGCTGTATAAGTGTATCTCAATGATATGTAACAAGGTAATAAAATGTAATAAAAGGAAAATGATATAATGGAATTTCTGCCATATATCATTTGTGAAACATTCTTCTGCTTCTACAATTCTATATAATATCTATCTCTTTAATTTATAATGGCTCTTCTATTCAAGAAATTCAATGAGCGAACTGTGATTTCAAACAATGCAAATTCGGATTCGCATTTCAATAAACGAGCTAAACCGGAGGCAATTTTTTTTTGTTTTATTTATTATATGTTTTTCAGTTGCCAGACTGATGGACGTCTGATTAAATTATCGTTTGTACAATACGTCATTTCCAGAATGAAATTCAGTAAAATTGTTTTACAGTTGAAGTTTTAATCAGCTGAAAACAAAACCTCCAATATTCAAGACTTTAAAGTTTAATTATTCGTTTACACAAATTAATATGAAATAATGAAACATGGTATAATTGCATTCATTCATTTTCATGATTTTTTTGTCAGTACATATTGCCGACAAAATATATGATAAAAAACAACAATATTTTTACATTTCGCAAACAAGTTCAATTTCAAGATCGCGATGTACCCGCAAGTTGAAAATAATAACGACCAAATTTTAAACCTCTTTAAAATTCCCCAAATTTCCTTAACATCTCTTACAATTCTTAAAAATGTCTTATATCATTCCGGAAAATTAAACAAACTATAAAATTATATTAACTCAAATGTAATAACATGAGAATAATAAAGTCAAGTACATATTTAAAATTGGGATAAGATGTCAAATTTACTGTCGATTTTACAAGTGCTGAACTTCTCTTTGGCGGATTCACGCTCCGTTAAGTTTAAGTTCAAGCAGCGAATGCATATATGTAGGTAGACATGTGTTACACAGAAAGTTCGAGCGGCATTGACCAACCAAAAGCTGGAATAAAACATACGTGACTTGGAGAGTCGCTCGAAGAGAAAAGCATCCGTCTTGGCCGACAGAGGATTATGTTTGCAAGTGATCTCATGCAAGAATGCCATAAATTTTCCTCTGTGGCGAAAGGGCTTTTCCGCTTAACAAACGAGCGCATGACACAAGCAAAACCCGCGGCCAGCAGGGAAATGCTTGCAATTTGGTTAATGCGCTGTTTTAATGAAGGTGTGGCCTTTGCAGCAAGACCGACACTGTGAAAATAATTAAAGTTCTCTATGAGCAGAACTAGCTACAATTACTATTCGAAAATGTAAAAATAAATGACCTCTCTGGAATAGTTTTTAATGATTTATTCATGCGTGCAGTATAATTAATCTGAAGCGCAATCCATTAATCCGTTTATTTAGGAAAACACCAGGCATATTTCATGTTTCATCCATTAGAAAGAGAGAAGTGCATGTAGACGAGCAAATAACGCTTGGTTAATCGGACAAGCAAACATTTGCATAACTTTAAACAACGATTTTAATGTAAGACTTTTGAACAGAAGCTCTTCAAATATTTCCCGCTTCGGATAGATGAAATATTTCCGATGTATGGATTTTCCTTTTCAGAGGGTATGAGATAATTGAATATAAAGAGAGGAGGATTGATCGGCATGAATAAAAAAGATCAAGTGGGGAATCGCAGTCGATATCACGTATTTGATTACATCAAACATGTGTAATTCGCAGAGCAAAAAAGGCAGACTGTTATCCACGATTCGTTTTAATCTAACTCAATTTTCTGTCTCTGCGCTGCTCTGTATACACATAGTTCGCTTTGCCTAAAACGTGTTGGATTGATTCAACGTGTTAATTACAGTACGAGTGAAATTCAATAAAGAATGAAGATCGGCAAGATTTAAATTTGAAATAGCACAAAAGAAAAAACTTGTAAAAATACAGTTTATAAACATTTCACATTTGAATTTTATGCTAGCCCCCAGCAATTCTTTAGTCGCAATCAATCCTTTTTATTAGTCTTTGATTCAGTCAAAGGTTGAATCGAAATAAAAAGGAAATTTAACATTGTTGCTAGAGTCAAATTGATTGACAAGGAAAGATAAGAGGTAGTTAAATGTTTTAGAGTATAATAAAGTATTATCGACAATTGCGAAATTGCTGTCGAAGAATAAAACGAAGATATCGCTACACAGGAAGAAAAGAAACTATAAAACGAGATCGTTTCAGAGTTTGGTGAAGAAAGAGTTACAGCGGTTTGAAGTGCACGGCCCGTTAAAGAGAAATGGTAAGGAAACTTTTAGTGGGGAAAAGGGACACGGTGGGATCGAAGATAGGCTTGGAACCGTATAGATCATGGACCTTTTATCGGATCCATCTTCTTATCTGTTTCAGACTCGAATGATCTCGGGGTAAAAAGGAAAGCAATCGACTACGGTTTCTCTGGATTTTTCGCTTTTCGAGATATACAGGGTGCTATCTCAAACGAACTGGCAGAAAGGTTACTACCATCCCTATATACCAACATCTCCACTACATTACCTACCCTCTGTCTTTTATTGCCAAACGACAAAAAAGTACCTCAACGCCTTAAACTACCTCCGAAATAGAAAATAAATACTTAAATCAATAACTTTTTATATCTGAGATTTTAAGGTATTTGTAATATTTTTTAAAAATTCTATACGATTTTCACGATTTTTAAGACATTTAAAAGGATTTCAAAAAAATCTTGAAGTACTTCACACCGAAATTCCAAGATTTCTGAATCATGCATTTTTTAGTGAAGGAAAACTACATTCACCTTCCTGAAAAATTTATCAAAAGAACCCTTTAAACAATAAATAATCTAGAATCCTCTTACTGAAATATTTTGTGAAAATATATATGTAAATACTGTCCGCTCATCGGTAAAAATTAATAACAGGAATCTAGGATTTAACCCGGTCTCATTGAAGTTTAATCAATACAATTTCTCCCAGAACTAATGTGTATTCCACGAGCAAGAAACGGAGCATGAACAAATATCCGGAGCGTTTATAGAATATTCGGCACGTATTATACACTTTGAAGATTATACAAGTACATATAACTTTTCAATGTATGTATGTATGCATAGGAAGAAATTTTCTAAACCTTAGAGTGACGTGAGGTGTCAAACTCAGAGCTTGGAAAAGTCTTTGTAGGGAGTAGGGATGCCTCGACTATAAATTATGTACCTGTCAGAAAGATCGCACAGCAGCTGAATTTATTCGTGGATTATCGCGGGGTTCCAGTCACGCTGCCTCCAGCTCACAACCCCTTCCACTAGCTAACTCTACTACAGCATCCGACCCTTGCAAGCGACGTATATTAAAATCCGCGAGGGAGCAATAAAAAAATTCGAAAGTTTCAAGGGGTTTGCATAGTTTGAAATGAATTCAATTTAACAAAGATTAGAGGAAACCAATCATTTCTCTAGCTGTATTGTTTGATATGGACAACAAAAACTGGTTTACATTTTTGTTAAATTTGCCTAGAGTCAAAAACAAAAATCATTGGTATTTAGAAAGCTCAATTACGTTCGACAAAAGAAAATGTATTATCCAATTCTGTCAATGTTTCGTATCAGAATGTAACGCGGCTTTTGCTTTGGAAAGAGGAGTCAATTTTCACTTGTCGATTTGAAAAGCGATTTAACACATCACGAGATGAAATACATATTCATCATTTTCTTTAAGCCTGTTTTTTTTTATATTGCTTCGTAGTATCGATATTCGATTCAACGATGCACAAGGGGCATTGTACAATGGATATATATCGATTGAAACAGTCCTTTCGTAATTGCGAATGGTTAATTATTACTCGTTCATCCGCAAGTAATACGAATGGCCAGTAAAATTTCACACCGCGACTGTGTTGCATATCAGAGTGGCCTCATAATTGTATCATTACACAAACCACCATACGGGTCAGTGCTAATTATTCACTGATATTGGAAAATACAAGAGGTTTTCGACAACGAAAAAGATTTGTAAAAAATGTCGAATTTTGGTGAATAAAATATAAACGTTTTTAGGAGATATTTAAGGGCATGTGATAATTACCATAATTATAGTGTATCACTGATTCTCAGTGGAATTCCACTGATTCAAAATTATAGAATAGATAATTATAAAAACATATTTATAACTTTCCAAACAAAATTATCTAAAGCGAAATAAGAGTATGAAAAGTATAATATAATAATAATATGAAAAGTATAATTTTTTCCTCTATAGGAATTCTCTCTACCGCAAAGAAGAACTGAAGTATTTCGGTATGAAAGGATTAATCAGCGAGAATAAATTGAAGCTTTTTACTTCTTTTCTTTATCAAAGTCTGACGGTTAGAATTGCGAGTAATGCAATTTCTTGTAGAAATTTTTTTTCGCGTGTGGTTGTTCGTTTCACCGAGTTTCAAGAGCGAGCACCTGAGGACATGGTGGTTGGTTGACAGTGCGGACAGGGATGAAAAGGGGTCGGTAGGAGGTCAGCACGTGACAAATGAGGCTGTTTGTCTGAGCCTCCTATCACGAGATAACGAGCTACCTCAGGTCTCCAACGCACTTGTGTTGCTACCTCGGGCTGAGAAAATTGCATACTTTAAATACTCTTGACAGTCTCTAATTTTCAAGTATGTCATTACGTTTAATTGAGATTGTAATTATCGGTGATTCATGTTGACATTTCTGCACTTACTTTGCTACCTGTAATGAACCTTGTTAGCACAGAAAGGCAAACGATACCCTCAGAATTATTTACACATTTATTTATATGGAAACAAAATTAATCAAGGCTTGGTTATTCATGTTAAATCGTCCTAAACATCATTTCACAATATTATAAATATTTTAAAAATAACTTACGGATAAATTCTAAATAAATGCGGAAAGTATTTCCTCTTCATGCAAGGCATTTTAAAAATTCAACAATTTTCTGGAACATAAGATTTATCATGCGCGAAAGCAGTATATGCAATATACGATGAAAGTGTACTATACTTCTAATCTACTTTCAAGCCTGGAGGTTCACCTATAAAATATTTTAAAGTTGTTAAGTTGTTTCCGAACAAGATGAGAATCCAGTTTTATGGTGAACCATGATCATGTTATAAATTTTTTACAACAGATATTTTTAAAGTCTTGCATATAGGTCACGTAAATGATTTGCAGAAAGTATAATAAAATTTCATATTTCAACGCCTCTTAAGTATTTACCGTGTCGTCTGACTAATCTCAGCAATAACTACTAACAAAGTCTGACAGAATGACTAATTCAAAAATTATTGAATTATAACTTCCTTAATATTTCTTTCATTTTGTACCCTCGTTAAAATAATTAAAAATCTGAGGCAGAAACGAAAATTCCTTCTTTCCAACTTAATTCTAAATTAAGAGCAAATGTAAAAAACATCAGAAATAAGAACTGCATTTCTCCTTTTTTTATAGAATAAACTATTACGCGAAAAAGCTTTGAAAGCTTTTATGAGAAAATTCGTTAGTCGATTAAGGGCCTCCTAGACTTCTCGTGGAAATGCGACCACGTGATCAAAGTGCTTTTCATCGTTGCAGCTATACTCTACTTCACCTTAATTATCCCCTCCCTTCCTACCCTTTAACCAGAGCTTCACCACTGAAATCTGATGCCTTGAGACTTAGTCTTCACATGTACAGCTTCATTATTATTAATATACTATCACGTCTTTGCAATAAAAAACCCAGGGTGTACAGCACAGACTTTCCTTTTTAAAATCCCGGATGTCCCGAATAAAAAACAACATTCTTTTCTACGCAATTAATTTTTTATCAGGAGTGAAATCACTCCCTGAAATTCCATATATACATGAAAAACACTCTTATTTTATCTCTGCGAATAGCCTTATTCAATTAAAAATTCTCTGTTTCCATTCTTTATACTAAAGTGTACTTTTTTTCATTCTCAGAGGGTACTGAATCTTATGAATGAATGCAAAAGCATTATTCGCTAGATGCTAAAGCTTATTCGACTGACAGCGTCTGGAATGTGATCTTCAATTATTTAAACAGTGACGCAGAGTTTCATCCCTCTAGAGGCACAACACTATATACTATGAAGCAATTTTCCCGGGAATTTATCTCTCTTTTATACTATAAGTGCAAAAAAAAAGTTTATTACGAAATTTAACCTATGGTCCAAAATAAACGCGAGCGCTAAACTGAAATAATTATAAAACTCTTTCTAAAAGGAATATATTCCAGTAGATTTTTATTAAGTTCTTTAGATGAAATTTTCAGTAATAATTCAAAAGGATTGAATTTTATATAAATTTCATTTCAAATAAAGCTTCATATTTACTAGAGATTTTTAGTACAATTTAATTCAAAACGTTTCAATATCGTTAATATAAAGCGACGGTCTGACCAAACATGTCTGTAACTACTGTCGAGTGGACCACAATAACGCAAGCTGGATGTATATTCAAAATGGATGTATATTTGCTTCTACAAGGGCGAATTTTCTAAAAGTTCACATATGAAGTGTAGCCTGTATCAACCAACTGGAATTTCAAACACAAATTTAGTTTATGCGTTCATAAATACGCAACAGCAGTGTAAACACTCGATACTATTGGTTGGTTAGCTTTTAGAGTCTATTTGTTCACAACATTGTTTGCAAAACATATTTTATTATTTAACACGTAATAAGTTATGAAACGTTCCGAAAGATAAAAAGCAATTGGGACTTTTTTTAATTAATAATAATAAAACAGGATAGATTAATTCATTTATTCATTCTGTCTATACATTGAATTCTAAGAAATATTTAACCATTTCGAGGTAGTAAATAAAAACTTTAGGAATTTTTGGGATTGCAAAGGGTGTTTAATGACTTTATAGGAGATCTTGTTTGATTTCTCCGATTTCTCTATAAATATTGAAATCAGCGGTATTAAAAATTATAATATAAGCAAAAATAGATATTGCTATTTTTTATTAATTTGTGTCCGTATCTTTCGTGTTAAACACGGCAAGTTAATTTCTAATGTTCCATTCTCATTTCATACAGTCTTAGTAGGTAATAGCTTTCCGGGTATTTTGAAAACTTCATTCCGAGAAGTAACCTCTCTTCTCTCTGTTTCTACTCGCTTCTTGAAAGGGCTTTAGCTCTCCAGAAAGTAGAACGTGGAGTGCGAATTAAGTTTCTTTCTAAAATTGAATCATGAACGTCCTTCTTTGCCACCGCGATGAAAGTGTCTTTATACCGCCCTGAGTTGTTATCAAGGTTTCTACCGGGCGCGAGAGATCAAAAAGTGATTTACTGTCGCGGTGTTTATAACACTACGTGCAAATAGCGCGAACTAAAATGAAATGAAAACACCCATCGAAAATATGATCCTAAAAGTGAACAAAACGATCCGAGAGGTTCGTAAAAGCATTTTTAACTCGACTCCATAAATACTCTTCATTTCCGAAATGAAATAAAAATGCAATTTTTCCAAAATATATGAGACCAAAGGTTCTAACTTATTATTGAAGCAATATTTATACGTGCAAAAAAGTAATAAAAAACCAGTCATGTAAGCTATTCCAAATATTTATATTAATATTGATATTAACGTCAATATTGAAAAATATCGTTCATTATATGTGAAGTCAACGAAAAAAAGTAAAAGAGGGAAATATTTCAATTTGTTCTTTGCGAACGAGCACGAAAGAGTAGGACTGGCAGATGAAAATGGTTCTTCAGGTAATCGAGCGGTCATAATCATAACGGCTACAGGAGTCGAATCGATACTTTTATTGCATTAAACGAGAAATCGTAGTAGAATCTACATTAACATAGATACTGGACCGGTCGCTGAGGAAACCTCAAAATCAATAAACGTAATTTTCCCACTGATTCTCCTCTCTTTTTGGAATTTACTCGAGCTCGATTGTCACTGAATTACATGAACCAACCCGCGATTCGTTTAATTGTAATCCTGCTATATTCCGGTGTATTTAATTTAGCGAACACATCCAATGTCTGCTTAAAACTAGACTAAGTATCATTTCATTTAACTAATATTAACTAAAATTTTTATTTGGAATTTCTATCAAATTTTGTAAAAGAAAATTTCTGAAATTGCTCTATATGAACTTAGAGAAATTCTAGACAATGACAAAAGGTATTTTGCGCAATTTCCGATGGGAATTCTACATAAAATTTAACTATATCGCATGCTAAATTTCCCTAGAGATATGAATCAATAATCGTGAATTTAAATGAGAGTTAATATTGTAAAAGTAATTTAAAAAACTACAAATTTAAAGAAAAAAAAGTTCTCATCTTTTTTCGCTAACCATTAATTTATTCAATTCAGGCACGGGTCCAGAGAAAGGCTTTGTGGACGGGGGTCATCCAATAATTATACCCCAACTTTTTCCCTCTCAAGAGCGAGAAAGATATAATTTAGATCGAGTCTGAGGAATTCTCCAAAACTCACCTAAATTCTTTAAATACCTTCAATTTCTATTGAAAATCCCCCCAAAAAAAACACCGTGAAATCTCTTGAAATTCCTTAAAAATCGATTATAACTCCTAAAATATCTTGAAGTCTTTTGAATCTTATTGACTCTTAAAGAACATTTAATTACTTTCCCGACAACACAGTTTAAAAAAAAAATCAAGATTTTGCCAAATATTTTTCCAAGATGTAAAAGCAGTCTCCCTACCATCAAGAAGTGATTGCTCTCGCTTCTTTTGTCAAAAGTATTAAGCGGACGAACGAAGAACTTCATGAAAGTAAAACACGGCCGCCTTGACGTTATATGAAAGCGGTGCATAATATTAGCATACCTTCGAGGCTGCAAAGAATATCTGCATGATAGAGCACGTCGAATGCTGCTTGGGCTGAGAGCAGTTGGTAGGAAGATTGATGGAATTTTCGAACCCGTCTCTTGTCTTCGAGATTTCACGCTTCCGGATACGGACTAGTCCAATATCGTGACTTCCTATCTGACTGTAAGCTACGGTGATTGAAACAAATCGTTAGAAGAAGAAACTTCCAATAAATCGGACAGCTGTTATATTGGACCGAAGCTGCCTTAGAATTCCCAGACTTTACTCCAACGGACCTTTTTGATATATTCTATGACAGTCACATTTCTCGATATCAAATCAAAAGCACATGCACTCCGCTTGATTTCATTTTATCTTCACAAAAACTTTTCACCCTAAATGATAAGATTTCAGGAAAGAGGGAAGATTTTCGATAAAAAGAAATTAAGGAAATTGCCTGGAATTTCGGGGATAAAATCCCTCTCAAAGAATTATTTTGTTCCTGTAATTGAGAATTTGGTCAAATTAACAACGATTTGAATCCAAAACAATGTCGTTTTCAACCTTTTATTTTTCAATTTATTTAATCTTGAACATTTGAATCACATTTGAATCCTATTGAATTCAGTGACGGTTTTTTTGCACCTCGAAAGCTGAAGTCAATTTAATTCCATTGCTTTGGGTGGCAATAAAGCAATGTCGTTTTCGTCCACTTTCAAATGATTTTAATTAATCTCAATCCATACCTTTTCATCAAACACCTATTCAAGAGAAAAGTGTTGATACTAAAGCAACAAAGGCGGGTCTTCAGAATGCAGCTCTATGTAGGAATAGAAAGTCGAGTTTCTCCCTTTTATTTTTATATTCTCTGCCATGGAGAAAATGGATTGGAATCGGAAAAGGAGAGTTGATGGCAGAAGAGCATTTTCAAAATGACTGCCCATCGTCCAGAAGAAATTACAAAACAAGAGTACCTCAGCACGGCCTCATTTCTCAGTCTCTCAGTTCTTGGCAAAACACTCCATGATGGAGTACTTGCAAGAACTTCTTCAGCCCTCTCGACCAGACCATTCTAGGGCCACATGCCATCGTTATTTTCTTTACCACCCTCGTCTTCTATCTTCATTTTTTCGGGACGAAAAATAATCACGAAACCGCATCGTTCAACAGTCACGTACTCGTATATACGACGGTAAATGCTCGAGAAAGAACGACAAGACTCTAAATGTGAAATTACTCGACAGAGAAATCAAACCCCACCAATGTGGAGGCAAAAAAAAAGGTGGTCTTGATTTTAACAGGATTGTTTCCTAAATAAAGAAAAATTTCAGACTTTACAGTGCGAAATGCTCCCGTAAAAGGAAAAGGGATTAATTTTTTCACACACAATTTAAGGCTAATAATTAGCAATAGTGCCAATATTTAATTTCGAATCAAATTCCAAGCAATCTATTAAAATCGTTTGAAATCTCTTAAAATTCCTGAAAATCAGATATGACCTACTGAAAACCTTCAGAATTTTTTTAAATCCTTAGAAATTCCATGAAATAAGTAAGGGTTTCTTTTTTTATCAAAGAAAAGGAAGGTGTTCTATTTGAAGCGTATTTTTACGCAATAATAATTGAAGAAAAACAAAATCATGTCGAGAAAATAATCACAGTATCTAAATTCAGAGAGTAGCAAAAATTATCCATCATGTCTAATCGTCAGTTCAAAATTGACGAGAAAAATATATGAGAATGAAGTCAAGAAAGAGAAGACATGACAAAAACTAATTTATTCAAGATCAGACAAGTTCCGTTTTAATTTAAAATAAATGGCTGGCTTGCGAAATTCAAGAAAATGCGCCTCTCTGGAAGCGGAAGGCCAACATAATGAAGCAGTTCTACCCTTCGACGAGATTTCGCATGAGATATATAACAACTTTCTGTCGATCAGAGTACCAAAGGACATTGGACAGATACAGGCAGTTCATGGAAATGGAAATGGACTTGGCACTGCGCCTTCCAATTCTGTGCGTGTCAATTGTGCAGATTTCTCCGGTATATAACCTAGTCTGGATTTCCAGTAATCGTAATCTGAGAAATGAATGCTATAGATATTAAGCCAGAATCACATGCTGAACATTAACTGCTAATTAACTATTCTATGTCTTAGTGTTCAAGATATTTATAGATTATAGTCCAAATAAAAAAAGGAGATTTAGTTTTGAAATTAGCATTTGGATCCAAGACCCCCTTAAAGAATAAAAAATGATATTTGTATTTCTCTGTTAGACCGAAAGTGCACAGAAGAATGTTCGAAGTTGAATGTCATACCAAATAAAAAGCCCCCCAAAAATAAACCGGAAGAAGAGTCACTTTTTCTCAGATCAAAAAGAAAATATCTACGACGTACAGATGAAATTTACCACAGTTTGGAAATAGAACTTAAGGCCCCTCGAAATTATAGACCGTTGCCAGATCCTGGACCCCCTCCGCCAATTATTACAATTGTTTCCAAAGCTAAAACTGATGGAAAAGGTAAAAAAGGTAAAAAGAAGAAATGAAAGAAAGTATCCGACATGAATTCAGCAAAATTAATTATCAATTTCTCATAATGTACAACATTTACTTTAAAAAGTTGAATAAAAAGTAAATTAAATTACTGAGTATGTAATGTATATTGACATTTAAATTTTCAATAATTTATTTCGTAAATATGTCATTTTTATTGTATAAAATGGCCCCATGGCTCACTGTAAAGTCGTAAAAATATTTTCCCTGAGAAAATAGTTATATGTTCTGATAACACATGCGATAAAATATCTCGGTACCAAAGTTACAGCTCCATACCCATAATCCCATATCCCCTGTTTCAAACAGCACATAATGCTTTTACAATTCAACTTACGATCCAAAAATTTTATGTATATGTAATAAAAAATATTATTTTACAAATATTTATTATTAAGAATTTAAGTTTTATTCTTTTTCTTTCAAATATGTAAATTTGGCAACTAATTTTAGTTTCTAAAATGTTTCTCCAGAACTCATAAATATCGAATGGTAAACAATTTTTTACCCCCCAGACGAGCGCTTCAAAAAATATAATCTATAAAATCTATTTAAAAAATTATCAAAATATTTCTTTAGTGTGAAATTTTTGAAATTAAACTGCCTGATTTTCTGACAGAAGTTGTCCAATAGTTTTTGAAATAAGACGAAAAGTGGAAAGACAGAAAGACAAAAAACGTACTTTATTATATGTGTGTAATTTAATTATTCAATGTACTGTAGCCTGTAACGCCGCCAATTGAAATCGAAATTCGAGATATCGATTCAGAGATTTCCGCTTCCTTCCTTCCTTTCTTCCTTTCCCCTTTCCACTCCCTCCAACACACTCTCTCACTCTCTCTCTCTCTCTCTCTGAATCGCTCCACCCCCTCTTTCTTTATATTCCGACACCACGGTCGTTACGACGCATTGATTGTGTTTTGTTTATTCCACTACATATTTATTATATTTGGTTACGTTTGCTTGAATTTAAGATTTTAAGTGAGTTTCATTATTTCTGGCAACACTTTTCTAGTTCAAAAGCATTAAGAAAAACCTGAGAAAAGCTTATCTTTAACCTAAAGTTATTCAAGGTTGAGAGGTAAGGACAATTTTAATATTTTTATATATGCATTTGATATTTTTATCTATCCCCTGTTTTTAAAAGACTTTAATTTACATAGAATAATATCAAAATTGTCGAAAGAATAATTAATTAAAAAACCATTGTGACAGGAATTCTTAACCTTCTATCAAAAACTAGATAACATGAAGTCCGGGGAACCACCGTTACATATTTTTGAAAAGAAATCGAATTACGAGTTAAATTAGGGGAAAATCAGCATTTCTATTTGCCGATTATGAAATTTTGAAGACCTAACTCTGAAACTCGAGTTTTCCCACTTTACTTTTTAAAAAATAATAAATAGATAAATTAATATTTAAAAGCTTTTACTCACTTGGACATTAATCTTTTGAGTTCCTACTCCCTTCTGAACTCTTATCTAATCAGTGTAGGTAGGCCGTTTTTATTGCTCGCTTGAGTATGTTCTTTACTTCAGTTGAACTCAGTCTCAGCTCCTGTACACATCAAAAAAGTGATATACACTTTAGTCACATTTTAGAGAATAAGTGCTTGAATTTACTATAACTATTACTATTACTTAAATTTACTAGAGATCAGTGTATTTTAAAAAACATTATGCCTACTGAGCAAAAATATATTTAATTGTAATATTTGTTGAGTAAAATGAAGAGATTGAATTTTAAAATTAGAATTGGATTACAAAAGCTTTAAAGCCATATTAAAAATTTTGTGTGTATTAATAGTTAATTCTCTATTTTTCTTTTAGGACCAGATCGTCAAAAACGACACATCAGTGATCTAATCAATAAATGAAAGCAAATTTATTATCGAACACTGAATAAAAATGACCGACATCAAAAGTCCGAATCGATTTTCCAGCGAAGAATCAGAAAATGGTTTAAGCAGTGAAACTCTGTTTCTTCCAAATGGAGAACTTTTCCCATCGACTAACAATTGCTTGTCAAATTTGCCTTCAAATTCCCCCAGCGTCAATGAAATGAAAAATTATTCTTGGCGTCAGGCGTGCTTGAAACTGAGCACGATTTTTCCAGAAGTAGATCCGGAATTTATAAAAAAGATCTACATTAGTATGTTGTCTGACAAAAATTTACAAGGGGAGGAAGAGATATTGCAAGCTGTTGTAGATGAAATTTCAAAAAATGAGAAAGAGCATACTCACTTTGAAATTTTTTTGGATAATTCTCAAAAACCTCTTCCAAAGTCAAAATCTAACACGGTTGACCTAATTCAATACTTAACGTCCGTTTTACCAGACGCAAATCCGCTCTATCTAAAAACTATTGCTTCTCAAAATTATGACGACCCTCACAAATTACAAAAAGTTGTCGACGAAAAGTTAGAAACTCGAGATTATCCCACTAAAGATAATTATGTGCCTGTTAAAAATAAAAAACGAATTGAAGAAAAAGAATATGTGGACTCTTTCGACGTGGAGGATTTTTTAAAAAGCGTTCCAGATCCGTTTAAAGTTTATGAAAATCCTGAAAGAAAATGGACTTACAATATCGAGACTTTTGAATTATTGAAGAATTACTTCAACAGAATAAGTGTAAATTTTTATATATGAGCAATTGAGCATTAGAATTTAAATTTTAAAATAAAATGATTATTTTTGTATTTACAGATCTCCACAATCTCGGAAAAATATACTAGATGTTCTTTTAATCCGATTTTCACTTTTGAAGCTTTGAAGGGATTGAAATTCGATATGAAACAAAAACGAAAGAAGAGGCCTGTGAAAACTGACAACACAAACGTGTTGCAAGAATTCGCTTTTATTGTGAATAAACAACGTATCAAAAATGTCATCGAGCAGAAAAGGGAACGTGAACAAAAGTTAATTCAGAAAATGAAGGTAGTGAAACTTATTTAAGATTGTAAAATATTGTAAAATTTTTAACAATTTTTACATTGCGTGCAGGATAACAAAGAGATTTTGCAATGCGAATGTTGCTATGAAGAATTACCAGCTCTTTCAAAATACATAATAACTTGTCAAGAAGGACACGTATTTTGCGATAATTGCATGAGAAAAGGAACAGAAGTGGAGTTATCGTATGGACGTATCCGAATCTCCTGCTTTGCAGATTGCAGCAGTGAGTTCAATCTCATTTCCCTACAGAAGGTCTTGAAACCAACGACGTTCAAAATTTTATTGGGAAAAATCCAAGAAAAAGAAGTAACCGCAGCGAAAATAGAAGGCGTGGTTTTTTGTCCATTCTGTCATTTTGCTTCAATTCCACCCGAGAATGACAAAGTTTTTTATTGTATGAATCCAGATTGTAGACAGGAATCCTGCAGGTATTTTTGCAACTAATTTATGGAAATTTTTTACATAGAATATCTAATAAATGTGTATGTAATTATTATAAAACCTATTTGCAGATTATGCAGAAAGCCGAATCATTTGCCAAAAGAATGCGAAATTCTCGAGAAAAGTAAGAAAGCTCGTTTGTTTTTGGAAGAGCATATGACGGCAGCACTAGTGAGAAAATGCGGAAATTGTGGGAAAGGAATTGTAAAAGATGGAGGATGTAATGTAGTGAAATGTTCTTGTGGAGCGACCGTCTGTTACTCTTGTGGACAGTTGTCAATCTCACATACTCATCTCAATGGAAAGTAAGTTTTACACTTTCCAAGAAATTGATAAGGAACATTTTCCTACTTACTTTACGTTTCAGAATAATAAATTATTTTCATTTTCCTGAATTTCAGTTGTAGTGCAGAAACCGATAGCATAACGGACGCTACAGGAGTTGTGTACGTCGCCAAGAAATTGGAAAGCCAATTGCTAGAAATGGACCCGAATCTAAAAATCAATGTAGATTCAATTTTGCCAGAGATACCAGGGTCTTATCGAAATAATTTGGAAAATGCTGCTGTTACGGTAAACATAATATTTAATCTTCATGAATTCTTTAAATCATTTTTAAACATCAGATTTTAGAAACTTGAATTTTAAATGCTATGAAAAACAACTAAACATACCTAAATAATAATAATAATCTTAATAATATTTTTTAAATCTAAATTTCAGACTCATGCACAGAAAGCAATTCATCCACTTCCAGATTTATAAATCATCTCCTGCGATTATGATTCAGTTTACGAAAGGAAATTATTCAATATCAAAAACCTTTTGTGGATTTTGAAAAAGCAAAAAAATAATTTTATTGCACTTGCGTATCTGAAACTAATTTCCACTCGCACATTTTTCTCGACCAAAAAATGTCCGTTTTTAGCTTTATTCTCCCTATCGTTTTATTGGTTATCGCTTTTTCATTTGAGTGAACTTCCATCCCTCATCATAAAATTTATCTGTCTAAAAAAGTATCTATTGACTTTATTGAATGATTCGCAATACCGAAGTGTATCGAAAATCAATACTTTTTAATAACTCTTAATGTCAATTTAAACGTGATTCAGTATTGTTTCATTATCCCTCGGAATGTAAGTTCACTTTTCTTTAATTTATCAATCATTAAGACCTTATATTTTTTGCAGTGTTTGATTTTCTTATATGTATTGTTCGTATTAATAATGTTATAAGAGTACAAAAAATTATAGAAAGGGCCGTTTACAAACATGAAATGGTTCCGACATTTCTTAGAACTTCAGAATAAGTTCTAAAGTATTGAAGTTTAAAATTAAATTTTTATAAAACCTTCGATTAAGAAACATCAGTTACTTTAATGATAATTTATAAAGTTACATATATTTTTGAGTCTAGTTTGTACTTTTCATAATTTCAAATAAAATTCTGTACAAAAAGTGGCCTCATTTTTATCTTGTGAAGTAATTTTAATTTAATCATACTCTTTTATTTTATAATTAACTTTATGTTTCAAGTATCACTTCTGAATGCGTTCTGTGCTTTTGCTTTCCTACATATATGTATATTGTAATCTCATCACAAAAACTGCAGAGATAACGTTATCAAAATTGATATAAATAATTCAATGAAAAGCTGACACAATGGATAATTCATATTTTTAATCTAGTTTCACGAGTACGTCATATCAAGATTGATATACATACTTAGTTCGATGAAGAACGGAAACAATGCGGCATTTTTTTAAATCTAGTTTCAAGAGTAATTTATCAGAACTTTTTAAACAAAATTTTTTCGTTCTATTTTAGCAAATTGGATACTTTTCAATTTAAAAACTTAAACGTTGGCCAACAAGTTTACATGTAAAAAGTCCAAATTGACAAATCGTTCAGAATTATGTACAAAATTGAAAAAAGTTCATTTTTCAGCTTTCAGAAATGAATAGATTGGGTCTTCGAAATTTGAGACTCTTTAAGCTATAATTAGTAAAAAAAATAGTAATTTCAAGTTAAAAAGGTGAACTTTCAATCAAAATCGAACAAAATAAAATATATCTAACTTTGTAATCAATTCAATTTTTCACATGAAAAAGCGTCTATTCCTGAAAAAAATCTTAAAAGAAAATGCTGATCATATATAATAAAACTCTTCTTGGCCAAAAACATTGAAATATTAGTGCGAAATTGTACATGTAATATTGACTTGTCTTGTATCATAAGAAATGGAAATATGAAAAAAAGTTAAAAAAAACTCTAACCTCAATAATCCCAGCCTGCCTCCTGATGAATTAAACGAATTAAACTTACAGAACTACAATCACTACTATATACACAGCACTATTTACCGAATCCGAAAAATTAATAAGGTACATGACTCTCTTTATCTGATTTACACTACCCTAATTTAAAACAAATAATAATGCACGAAAATTTAACGAAAACGACAAAGCACAAAAGAATTGAATTTCTTGAATTATCTATATAGTATCAACCCATTACGCAAATTATTTATCTTAATTACTCAAACCCTCTTTATTACTTATCCACTCAAGCATTTTAATTAGCACTTAGCAGATGAACGAACCCAAAAAACCAAATTTATCGAAATTAACAAATCTATGAGCAACAATGAAAAACCGTTACATTTGTTACCAAATTGCAATTCAATCTAAGATTTGAACTCGTCCACTTACTACGCTAGTGTTTTCCGAATTTTTTAGAAAAATGCGTTGCTGATTTGAGTTCAGCACTTATTCTTCGTTTCTTTCCGCTCATCCGGAAAATGCCGATCAATCAAGAAGACACGAACACGAACCCTTACACCCCTTACAAAATAATAACTAATGAAGGGGAAAGTGAATCTAATATCTAATAACGCCATTTTGTGACATTCCCAACATTTTTATTTGCAATTTCAACGTTTTCCGGTATGTATTAATTAAATTAATTTGAGCAAGTTAATCCCTATATTAGTCATTTTTATTTATACCATTGTGTTACTTCTGATATTCGACTCTACTTTTTTTTATATCTCTTTCCCAGAATGTAAACAATAGAGAGGCGAGGAAGAGGAAGCTCGGGAAGCTCGTGCGTCAGTTACCGTTGAGTGAGCTGTGAGCCAGGCCGGCCAGGCGTTCATTCAACACGTGCTTTTGTTATGACTACGTTATTTGCATCTAATTACTGACCGTGAGCGTCTTAAAAAAAATTCTGCTATTTATTCGTGTTCATCTTGTCACAGTCGTGAAAAATTTACTGTGTGACTGATTATATGAAGAAAAGTGTCAAAGAAGTGTAAAAATGGCAACTTCAGGAATAACTGTTGACGATCTGTCGTCTGAAAAACGCCCAGTATATTATAAATTAAGAAGTATATTTCCAAATATTGATCCAAGTTATATTTCGGATATCTTATTTAATATCCCAGCAGGAGTTAGAGAAAATGCAGGAGTGAATGCTCTAACAAATGATTTGATCGATCATTTAATTTCCGATGGAGATGATCATATCGATCTGTACTCAATTGGCAGGTCCCAGAGTTATTACTGGAAACAAATTTCTTCTTCAGCAGAAACACAATATGAGAGATTGATTGGTATTTTTCCTGATGCTGATCCTGATTATATAATGAATTTTACAAAAAGAAATTTTAATGACGCGCAAAAAATTAACACATTCGTAGAAGAAAATTTGAATCAAAAAAGCTACCCTACAAGGGAAGAGTATGTCGCAAGGAAGAACCGAGAAGAAGAATATCGTAAATATTTTACAGAATTCAAAGTCGAAAATTTTGTAAAAGAATTCCCAAATCCGATTGAATACTTTGAAGAAGTAACAACTTATACAGAAGAAAAGACAGTTTTAAATCTTTTATGTAATTGGTTCCAAAATTTGGAGGTAAACATTTGCGTCGATTGTTCTAGAGTAATGACTTTTTGAATAGATTTATTTGTACAGAGAAAAAATATCTTATTTGAAAATTTTTTGCGTAAAATGACACTTGAATTTGAGATTAGATTAAAATTTTTCTTATTTCTATATACAGTGCAACATTATTGTGGTGGAATATAAAAATGCCATATATAATCCAAGCCTAACTGTCAAAAGACTGGAGGAAAGAGGTGGCATTAAAAGATCTAAGTGGAATGAATGTTTAAAGGATTTGGATAAAAACATGCCAGAATTTGCATTCATTTGCAATAGACAAAAAATTGAACAATATCTGGAAAAAATTAAAAAAGAAGAAGAAGAAATTTGGAAAAAATCAAAGGTAAGTCTCATAAAATTCCTTTAGACTTTTGATCTTCAATTTGAAATTAATATAAATCGTCCGAAATTTATTTTATTTTTAGTAAAATATTGTTAATAAATTTGTTAATGTTAATTATTTGAAATACTTTTACAGGAGAAAAATGAATTATTGCAATGCGGAACATGCCTGAATGATTGTATTGGAGCAAAGTGCTCCTCTTGTGACAACGGTCACATTTTTTGCAATGATTGTATTTGCGTGGGAACAAAATGCAAAATAGCTGAAGGAGAATACACAATCCGGTGTTTTCAAAATTGTAATTCTGTTTTTGGTTTGCAAACCCTTCAAAATATTTTGACTCCGCAACTTTACAAAATCATACTAAAACGTCAACAAGAGGAAGAGTTGGCAGCTGCCAATATTGGCAATTTAGCAAATTGCCCATTCTGTGACTTTAAGTCTGTGATAAATAAAGACGACAAAATACTAATGTGCATGTACGAAGATTGCATGAAACAATCATGCAGGTGGGTAAAAATAACTTATTTAGTTAAAACAAATTTAATTTACGATTAAGAGTCATTAATCACTTACGATTTCATTTATATTTCAGAAGGTGCAAGAAAGGTAATCACCTTCCAAATGAATGCTCGGATGTATTCGAAGAAAAAAATTTACGATTATATGTGGAGGAGAAATTAACATCTGCCCTGGTTCGTACATGCAATGAGTGTAAACTCGAATTCATCAAAGAAGCAGGTTGCAATAGGATGATATGTACTAAATGTAAGGCAACAATGTGCTACCTTTGTGACAAAGCAGTGTCACCTAATGACTATAAACATTTTAATGCGCAAGGAGGAGAAAATTTTGATTTGTTAGTAAACTTTAATTTTCAAAATTCATTGTAACTTAAAAAGCAAGACTAAAATGTGCATTTATTTAATTATTAAACAATTTTAGGTGCCCCTTATACAGTGATGACAAGCGGCAAGAAGCAGAAGCTGTAATTGAAGTCGCGAAAATGTTGAAAAAAAATTTACTTATAAAAAATCCTGATCTTGATCTAGAAGTAGTGGACAAGCTTCTACCAGAATTGCCCCAAAAAACGCATGGTGTCCATGATGATATCAGAGGTGCCGATCAAATACCTGTAAGTATTTTTGACATTGCTTATAATTATTTAAATCATCTAAAAAATAAGTTGCAATGCCGTATGTACTTAATTTCAGGAGCGCGCTACAAGAATAGCGAAAGCCATCTCACACTAATGGGTGTTAAACAAGTTCCACATTTTAATTTTTCTCTTGTTGTTTAGTTTACGATTGTTTCTTAAGAAGTTAAAATATTATGTTCGTTCAAGAGTCTTGATAAAGTCATTATAGTTCAAGTGTGATAAATATTGTTTAAGCATTTAACGATAAATTATTGTTAGCGCATAATAAGATACATATTACGTTTGACCAAATATTAAGTTAAATTCTATATAGTGAACTCGAGTTCCTAAAATTTTATTATTGTGGGGATATGCAAAAATTCTCTAAAAAACATTTTGGTATTATAGACCTAGATAAGATTTTTACTTTTCTATTGCTATGAATAGTATAAATAAAAGCGTTTTGTAGAAAACAGTTTTATTCGTTGACATTTAGTGTGTTGTAATTACAAATTTTTTTTACTAATGTTTCTTATATTTAGCAAACGTTAGTAACACGAATTTGCTAAAGATAAACAGGCTTCGTTTTTGTATAATACTGAAAGTGGTGATACATAACATAGACGAGCCGTGAGCATAAACCTAAATGGAAGGAAGTTCAGTGGAAAGGTAGTGAGTACGATGGGATTGAAGGGTCAAAGTGATAAAGCGTGCCATTTGTCTGTAGGGTGAGAAACTCCGACATACTTATGGAGGGGAAGTATATAAAGTGCTGTCTGGCATAAAAAAGATAAAGATAAAAGTGTCTAAGAAGGAAGGACTCAGTAAAATTGATAAAAAATTAATTTACATAAGTTAAATATTCTAAAGAATTCTATCTCTTGATTTTACTTCAGAAATATTATAATTAAATACATTTCCCTTGTGTAGACATACTCATTTTTAAAACAGAAGAGTGGCTACAGAGCAAAAAATTACTTAATTATAATTTTTGTTAAGTTAAATGAAGAAATCCAATGAATCTTTTAGCAAAAGAGAAAAAAAGATCTTATTGCTTTCTTATACAGTTACTGTATTTTATTCCACACAAAGAAACAAGACTTGTTTCAAGCTTTTTATAGTATATATAGATTTCAACTGGTGTAAAATGCATTTGCGCGTCCTTTACTTGATCGCTCCGCGAATTGTATAATTCAATAAAATTTGAATTTATTGCCCTTGCGATATCGTGTTTGCAAGCAGAGAAGCCACTGTGTTCGCGATCTGGTTGGGTGTTTGAGGATCGAAAGGGGATAAAAAGAAGGGGAGACAACAGGACTCATTGGAATTCCATACAGCAGTCGTATATGTCGAGCACGGAACTTAAAGTGGAAAACGAAACCGATGCCCGAGAAATAGGCGCTGTATTTGCCGCCTCACGTGACATACCGAGTTTTCCAGGGATTTTCGTGATTTCACGCAGAAAATAAACCCTGGCGATTCGAATCCGTGCCGGGAATTCAACCCGGACCAAAGGCTGACCACACATCAAACGCTCGCGAAACACACGAAAGGCCGCGAATGATTTTTCTGCCTCTGGTATTCTGAGCAGAACAGTATTTGGTGTTTCAAAGAGAGAAAATTATTCCTTTGGGAATATACAACTTGTTACCAGTAGGACCGCTGAACCGAGAAAGTGTGGAAATAAACTAGGAAATTTACTTAATTTTTAGGGACGAAAAAAGAGCGAAAGAAAGCTTTAAATGATTTCATTAAATAATCTCGACTGGAAATTTTTATTCAAGTCATTTGAATCGATTTTACTTCAATTACTTCTGTGTAATGAGAAATATTTTTAAATCCGGAGGAAATTGTTATAGTTTTAATAGACTTAGTGTTTATTATCTGTACGTATTTGGTTTATGCTTTGTTTAGATATCTGACTCAAATTAGCAACCTTTCTCGTTACAGTGGACGATTTAATTAAAATTTCAATTTTGATTTAATTTGCGCGAAGGGATTGAAACATGGGTTCAGGTCAGTGGCACCAGCAGTTTCAGTTTAATCTGGCAACTATTATTAACAGCAGTCGTAAACTTTCGAGATAAGCTTATTAGTTCCACATTTCCCTTTTGTTTACTGCGACCATATCGCATCGTTGCTCTATAATTTACACTATAGTAAGTAAACAGAAAACTGACTTGTACGAAAGCTTATTTCTCGTTTGCACTGCATTGTGGTGTAATCATTCAAGCTGATGTGGGAATTAATGCTAGAGCACATCAAGGCTCTTTATCTCGTTAATTGCTCTACTAAACAAACGCATTTCCCCTCAAGAAAATTTGTCTCATTCAGAACTAAGGGAGAAAGGAAGAATTTATCGTTTGCGAGTGAATATAAATTTTAGGATTAATGATATTTTTACGTCCTATTTAAATCCTTTATAATATTTTTAAATCCGAAATTAATTTGCTAATATTTAAACGTCTGAAGATGTTTTTTCTACTATATCTTTCAAAAATTGTATGCGACTAATATGACTCTTTTTAAAGCCTTTTAGTCGAACCGAGAAAATAGAAAAATATTTAGATGCAATATTAAGTTATAAGTTTGCAGAATGTGAAAGTAGAACTCAAAAAGTTTCTTTATTTAGAATATGTATTATATAAACGCGAAGTTAATATTTCCAAAAACAGAAATAATTTATTTATAAATATAATTCGGTATATAAGCTATGTAATAAGCTTAACAACTTTTGGGGTGAGTATATTTACACTCGACTGTGCTCCGCTTGGAAATTCGCAGGTGAAGAGTAATTTGCAATGATATTAATGTAATCAAGTACACCTGAGACATAAACGAATGGTACAAATTTTGTAGATTTTCTGGATTGAGATAGAACCGCACAAAATTAACGGCTAACTACTCTGCTATTAAAACTATTTTTCATTTTCAGTTATGATTCATTTACTCATTTATTCCAGGAAGGATTGAAGTTTTAATCAAGGATTGCGTACTGCAAAGTGAGAACAATTTTTACTTTTGAAATGGTATTTTTAAATGCCTGCTCACAGTTTGGAAGAGATCAACATTGTAAGCAGAGCTTGAAATGTGTAAAATACGAAAGCTATTTCAAAAAGGGAATAATTCAATCCTTTAAGCGATTACATGTTATTAAAAAGCTTCTGAGCAATCTGGAAACAAAAAAATTACATATTTTGAACGTTTAATTCTTTAATCAGGATGCTTGAAAATTTGGCAAACCTGGAATTATTATAGGCATTTTTTACAGGATTTGAATAGACACACTGTTAATTTGAAAGGCTTGAATTTAAAAAGTTTAATCAAACGTGAAAGCAGTTTTTATAAACGTTATTTGGAAAAGGGAATTGAAATCTCAGTTAAAGCAGTCTTGAGAAGAAGGTAGCTCTATTTTCTAATTCGATGGGGTTGAAGGCTCGACCTGTATAGATTTTAAGAACGAGACTAGATTTGCATTTCTCGACACTTAGATTCGAGAAGCGCATTGGCATTATGCAAATCTTAATTTGCTCCTCTTGGAAAACTCGTAAAATTAGAGTTCTTTTTTATTCTTTCGGTTTAAAAAAAACCTTACGTCGACTATCAGCCAAGGTTTCGTAGACTTCACTACAAGATCTTAACTGCCTCTGTTAGAATTCATGGTAGCTATTATTTCACGCTGATTATTAGAGAAAAGTTAAGTATAATAGTTCATGAATAGTGCGATCACTTTACTGAAAAGAGTTGTGGTATTCGTTTTCTTATTCAAAATATATTTTTAATTTCTAAGCCTAATAAAAATTCAGGAATACAGAAAATTGGAATTTCGAATTTAAATTATATTGATTAATTTATCCTCAATAAATTGATTGTTTTTGCGATTATATAAGAAGCAAAAAAATATATATTATGTATTTGGTATTTTACTTTTAAAATATTCAAGTCGATAAAGAAGTAGCTGAGGCCACCTTCAGCGAAGTAGTTGAACCAGAAACGACATACCTTCGAGTTCGTTACCTTCTGGAGGGAAACTACTTCAAATTTCCACAAAAATATATTTTTTTTAGAAAATACTTTTCTTTGAAAAAATATCTCTATTTTTTAATTTGAGGTTTTAATTTCAAATTTATAGTTAGTAAAAAATTATTGTGAGTCGATAAAAGTGTTCTTGTTATATCATTTAAAGCATATATGATAATATACCGATATTATATATTTTTAATTTTTCAAATATACAATAACAATTTCTTGAAAGTCAATTTCAAGAAAGGAATTCAATTTGGGAAGTTTAAAAAAAACACATTTAATTATTTATTTATAAAGCTAAAGTTATTTAAGAAGAGAAAATTTTCAGAGTTGAAAAGTATATGAAATCTATAAAATAGAGGATCTTGTTTCTATTTTCCAATTACAATTGCTCGTTTCGGAGAGACATTTCGTTATGACTTTCTAAATCTGAGTTTTAATTTTTCTCAATTGATTTTTCGTAATTTATTGGAAGTCAATGCAATAAAAAATCTCATTGTCTTTTCATCTTCTTGGTCAAACTAGTCAAGAGTCTAATCAAGAAACAAAATTGGAAGAGATTAACTATTCTGAGTTAAGAGGCAGAAAATAAATAGAGTGACAAATATATTTACAACTTCTCAGACAGTCTCCACAGATTGATTTAACTTCTTCAGAAAATGAAGAAAGTATATAAAGGAAACTACATGGTCAGTGGTATCAGCAGTTCGGAAACGAACTTTCAGGTAAGAACTGTACTAATTCAAAATTAATTTTATCTTACCACTTGTTCCAATTTAAAATTGTTCAGAAAGAAAAAAGTTTTCAATACAATTCAAGTGTTTTAAAATTGTACATTTTTTCAGAATGAGGTCAAAGTTGCCCGTCATTTTGTTCAGCGTTGCTCTGGTTGCTGAAGGAATTGCTACTCCGTGTAAATACTGGTGCAAAATCTCGGACTGGAAATTTTACTGTTGTGATGAACCAGAAGAGAAACCTGAGAAGAAAGATGCCTGGACATCATCTATGGCTATTTTGATGCCTCACCTGTGGTTCGCACTTGGTTGGCCTAATATGATACATCATAATGGACATGGACATGAATACGGACATGATCACGATCACTCTTGGAAAGAACCAGAGAAAAAGTGTCCAAAAGTGAGACCTGCTTGCCCGAGAAATCACGACTGGTGGATTGATCCACCAGTTCGTTGTCACGATGACGAAAACTGCATGTCTTCGGAAAAATGCTGCTTCGACATCTGCCTTGAGTACAAAACCTGCAAACCTGCAGAAATATCATAATTTTATTTATTATCTTCTAAATATTAAATTTTAATAGGGTTTTGTTTCATAAGTCAGATATAAGTTTTCCATTTCGATCTTATAGAGTATTTTTGGCTAATATTCTTTATTAAGGGGAATTTTAAAAGATTGCAAAAAATTTTGAGGAATTTGAAGAGATTGCATAAGCAAATCTATAATTATTTTAATTACTTAGTAACTTATGAGTATAGTATAGTAATTTATTTTTTACTGAATATTGTATCTTAAAAATGTTGTTTCCATTACATACTTCATTCATAAATTCACAAAGTTACTACTACTTCTTTATCACCAAGATCAACTCAAGTCATAAATTATCTTTTCCAATGGTTTTGCTTATCAGTTGATGACAAACGACCAGTTTTTCAGCAAAAGTAATCGTTTCTTCTCGACGAAGGTCTCCTTCATTAAAGCTAACCGAGAAGCTAACTGAGAAAAGGCTGTTCTGCCATAAATTACTATGAGAATCGCAAACTAAAATAACGAAATGCGACACGTTTGCAGAGGTTAAATCTACTAAGGGGGCGTACGAATTCCCGAAAAAATTGTCCCATTATTCACGAAATGCGGTTCCCAACACATTAGCTTCTGTCTGCTATTCCAATTGCCAGAATCATTATTAATTCACCTCGCAGACTGTCGCCTTCCTCCAACCGTTGTGACTTGTAATAGTGTCCCCAAAAAAATTTCTACGAGCAGGAACACCGTCTCGGTCGATTCTATTATGTAAAAAAAGAGGAAAGACCAGGTCCCCATTGCCTGCGAATTCCGTGACTCATCGCAGAATTTCTCGCCAAGTGTTTCTATACGGGGCGTGAATCCCCTCTTTACACTTTAATTTACGTTCCAAAGTTTGAATATAATTGGAAAAAAAGTTATTTTTGGAATTTTCTTTAAAAATTTCAATTAAATCTTTTATTCGTGAATTTCTGGACTTTAGGTTTGAATTTGATATAAATCGAC
This sequence comes from Synergus umbraculus, assembly GCA_900474325.1. NCBI lineage: Eukaryota > Metazoa > Arthropoda > Insecta > Hymenoptera > Cynipidae > Synergus > Synergus umbraculus. The sequence goes on from UCOK01019881.1 coordinate 112,458, forward strand.
TTGAATGAAAGAAGGAATTTGATACCTTTATAAAGGATCTTCATACACAATAATATTTTCAAGAGGAAGCTGGACCGGTGCACATCTGCGGAAGGTAACGGGATTGCAGATGAAACTGATTGCTCAAATATAGGAGCTGCTAGTATCGGGTTAACTTCTCCTTTGGCACGCAATGGGCTTTCAATTTCAAACGGTATAAGGGTGTTCATTTAAGATGAGGGCGTGAGTCCCATCTGCACATCACATCCCCTTGATACCTTCCAGATTGAATGATCCCTGAATAGCTCTTCCTGAATCGCTACATCAACAAAATACCATATTTCATATTGAAAAGAGTTCAATCAAGTTTTCCGGACCACCAATTCCGATTTCCAACAAGAAAATCACAAAAGATATCAATTCCTTTCAAATCAATTTTCTATAACCAGAAAAATATATTCAAATAAACCAGGATTATGTCTTTACAGAAGGAATCAAGGGCGAGATGAAGGGTTTTGGATTCAAGTCCTATACTCTAAGATATTAAACTTTGAACTCTTCATTTTAATTGAAAAGCACATATAATCCTATCATGAAAGAGTGGTTACGATTATATAGAAATTGTTTCTATAAACTTGAAGTAAAATGAAGAAATCGAACGTCGAGGATAGTACTTGGATAGGATTCCCGTTCTCTTCGTTGAAAGCTGGTTGATTGGAGGAAATGAAGAAGAGCTGACAGGAGTCTCTAATTATGCCATTTTGCCGACATGGTCGCATATCTGCCAAAGGTTGAGCCCTTGACCCATCTCGTAATCGAGTAGCATCTGTGTTGCGTATACTTGGCTTATCTAAATTGTTTTGGCGCCCTCTAGGGCTCATTAAGTCCGCAGAATTGAAATAATCAGATTGAACGAGTTCGGACCCAATTATGCGCGTGCCAGACTGAGACCTCGGGGGCCCCATTCGTTAAAAGTGGATGTGGGCGGGGTAGAATGCTAGCATGCAGACCTGCGGCTCCCACCTGGCAACATTTTCTGCTTATTTTGCTCCTGCTTGCTTCCACTCGCTTCTATGGACCCACCTAGAAATCAGGAATCAAACCCACTTTGAAAAACTAGGGTCCAGTCGAGGTTCCAGTCCACTTTCTCTTTGCTTTATTTTTAATTTAACTCGCTCAGAAAAAAAAACCTAATCAAGTTTAATATTTTAAATTTGAAAGGCCGATAAAATCCTCTCGATAGTTGTTTCGGATAATATTTGCGTTTGTTGTGACAGGACAAAATTGTTGGTTTAGAAACTTTAGCTCCATGTGGTATACATCGCGAGACTGTTGCATTTTGAAGATATCTTCGTAAACAGTTTGCGGATCTTCTTGTCTGGTCGGCAGTCGACCAATAATAGAAAAAAAGGAAGAGAAAAAAGCACGGGAGAAATAAGTGGCAGGTGCATCAGGTAGAATAGTTGAGGCATCAGTCGACACTTACCTCTTAGTCTCGTGTTTTTGCCTACTCTCCACGAAATGTCATTTTTGACGTTTTCTTTGCTTCTACTGATGCCACATTGAACCCTAATTATAGTTATATATATACAAAAGTCCAGCTGACTGGTGCAATTTGAGGGTAATTTTAACAAAAAAATTAGCCGAATTCAGGTACCAGCCAATTTTTAATTTCATAATTTTATTTTAAAATATTTTAATATTCAATAATTTCATTTTAGGGATATAAAGTGAGTTCAAAAAGGTTTCTAAAAATTTCAACAGATCTCAAGATATTTCAAAGAACTCAAAAAATTCAAAGTATTTCTTTGAATTCATGTAAAATTTCTTCAAAATCTATGAGAGGTAAATACAAATGCAACCATAATCAGTGATAACATTTTTCTTCGGATAAATTCTTTCATCTGTGAAGTGTTTTCCGCTTCTTTTGAGGAAGAGGGTTAAATCATTTTTCCGCTTTTCAAATTCAAAAATGATAATTGAAAAATGATTTCTAAATATCCTAAATTGGTCAATTTGTTAAATCGAGTTTAAAACCTATTTCTCAAGTTTCTTTGTGAACCACCGAAACGGCAGAAAATTTCATAAATTCCATCCGGGATACTTTCCCTTCAATACTTCATAGTGTTGGTCAAACAAGAAGAATATTTTTGAATAGGGGAGCCATGGAGTACAATTTTGAGCCCATTGTCGATTGTCGTCTCCCTTTTAGAGTCAGCTGCCAATTTTCAAAGGGCGTATAACTATTCTGTTTTACGCTGAATTTCCGGCTGTAGCTTGGACAAGTTATAACCTGTCGTGAATATAATATAGTCTCGGCGAGGACTTGTTCCATTTTTTTTCTACATGACTAACACGTGCAGTTCAGCAGTTCTTTCTCCTCTCTGATGAGTCACATCGCTTATTAGATCCATAAATAATCCTAAGTATATTGCGGGCTGCTACTTTATGAAACTCATAAATTCCTTGGATTCTTATTCATACTTTGCTCTCAAAAAAAATTTCAATGTTTTCGATCAGAGGTCTCATCGCTAAATATTTTTTGTTTCGTTTTTGGATTCAAAATAATCCTCTTCGATTTATATGAAATTAAAAAACTAAAATAGTCCTCAAAAAGTTCTAACAAAAGTCCTAAAAAGTATGATATAAGTACCAACAATGTCCTGAAAATGGAACCTAAGTACCAAATGACCAAATTTTTGGTACCACTCTTTTGATTATTTTTGGGACTTTTTTTCCAAATTTTGTACAAATACTTATATTCAATTTTTGGGACTTTCTTTGGTATCCCAATGGGACTTTTTTTTGCTCGATTTCTTATTATTCTCTGAAATTCCCTGTTTTTCTATTTAAAGAACTGATGAGGCCACTTGTGTCATCTGATAAAAGAAATTGTGGAACGTATCTGGAGGTCCTGAAAAAAGACATATGTGTCGATTTAAGAAGAATCGGATTTTTCCAAGATTTGCTAAAGAGCTTAGCTGATCTTGAAAAGTGTACTAACACTGCAGGATTTTCGGGGACCTCTTAGTGTCGATTTGAAAGAAACATTCAAATCCATTGTGAGCTTCTGGGTGAAAACTTTGGGCCACTAGAGACTTCAGTTCACCTTTGGTCCTTTGAAGTTTGTAAACCACTGAAAGCGGTAAAGGGCCTTAAAGGTTTTCAATGAGTCGGAAGGGACGATACTTTTTAAAGTTCCTATACGGTTTTACTATATTATGGTTGTGTGCCTTCACTGGAGTAGAAAGGGACTCAGAATGGAATGGAATGTGCCAACTAGTACGCATGCGTCCAGATTCATTCATACTTCAGAATCCATTCATGCCTTGGTCTCGAGTCGGTAGCTTTTACACTTTTACTCTAAACTCTAAACTCTAAACTCTAAACTCCTATACGATTTTTGACACAGGTAGATCCTCGGGTAGATGTTTTCTCGAATTCCGGAAGAATTCGAAATTCTGGAATGTCTTTGGCTTTCCGGAGAGTGTGACTTTTTTCCAGTCTAGACATTGGAATCCGGCGAGACAAAGAAATTCGGATCTCAATCGATACAAATTATCTAATTCTCAGAATTAACTCTTCGAATTTTTGCAATTCTTTAAGTTCCTTAGTTAGAAGAATGTTATTTTTTGACTTTGAAATCACCATCTTTGACAATTTTGTTTTTTAATTGAATAAGAACTGTTATGAGTTGAAAGAGAGAATGATAAGATAAGCAACAATGACACTAAGTTCAATGGAGGCGTTTCGATAATTAAGATTGATCGAGCATGAAATGAGAAAAATTCCTTTTCCCCCAGAAGCACTTGAAACTTGGAAGGCTGCCAAAATAATATATGAGAACATTAGGAATCGCAGCCCCTCTCCATCAGATATATTTCATCCAGAGGAAAAATATTTTGTCAGAAAGCTCTTTCCTCATTATTAAAATCTGCGAAATCAGCATTTGTGGAGTTTTTTGTTAGTTATATTATACAGTTACGCTATGCATTATCTTTTATAGATACATAATGACTTCTGACTTGTAAAGTTAGTTTCTATTTGTAACTGATACGCTGATAATTTAATTTGTTTACGAGTTCAAGCAAGACTATCGACTGACCGTTTATATAAGATATCGTATTGTGTGAAAATGAAAATAAAATTGATCATAAACATAGATTTCATTTATTCTTTCGAATGAATGAATAAATAAATAAGAAAAATGAGATAGGCGGCCATCCATATACCACGTGGAGAATTGACGAATTTTGACAAACACCCCTCCTCCTCTAGACTATTCACATGGTATATATGATTCGCCCCCAAAGGAGAAATAGATAAGAAAATAAGAAGAGAAAAGATTTTTAATACCCTAATGAGTCTTTTCTTTGGGGAAACAAGGTTCCTGCTCGGATTCCTGAAACTTTTTACTTGACGTGATCTTTGAAGGATCTTATCTTTCCGAGTCAGGAAGTTTTCTGTGTAAAATTTACAACACCTGTGATAAGAATCACAGAGATTTTTCCGAAGGTTTACATTTCAAAATTAAGAAAGTCATGGATATAGGAAAATGTTAAGTTTGTCAGTTTTAAGATAAGTTATCTAAATTTATCGTAGCATTGACAATTTTCTTTGAGGGAGGTAAAAAAGGCAAGAAATCAAATACAAAAAGAAACAATTTACTCAACAATTATTAGAATTAAATATTTTTTTGCACTGTACATATTTTCTGTTTAAAAATCAAAGTTTGAGAGTAGAACTTGAACCCAACACCCTTAAAAAAGTAAAGAGATAAATTCTTTGAATTTTCTTAATTTTGTTGTTAAGGGTGTTGGATCCAAGTTCTAATTTAAAAATTCATTTTACTCAACAAATATTAAATTTGGAATTTTTTCCCTCTGTACAGAGCGAGAGAATATCTAATTCAAATATTTTTTTAGTAAAACGAAAATATGTAATTTTGAAATTAGACTTTGAATTCCTCGTTTTATGCAAAAAGTATCCAAACGAAATATTTTTTCGCTCTGTATGCAGTCTTCTATTTGAAAAAAGATTAGCACTACAGAGCGAAAAAATATTTATCTATAATTTTCGTTGAGTAAAATGGAGAATGAAATTTTGCATTAGTGTGACATAATAGTAACATAACTTTAATGTTACAGGTAACTTTTAAGTAACAGGTGCCTTAGCTGTATAATGCTTGTAATTGGAAAAAGCTCATAAATATTTTTAAAAGAGCGGAAATGAGATTTCTTGAAGTTTAGATGAAAACAAGCCAAGTGCGATAAACCACTTTGGGCAAAAGAGATTCTGCTTTGCTCCCATCGCCGGGCTTCGATCTTTCGAACATAATTAACGTGTCGACCGCACACGCGCTAGCCAATCCTAAAGAGGGGGAAAGTATAGTGGAGGGAGAATTGAGGCACGCACATGGCAAGAGGAAACAGTGGGGGAAGCTCACCTACCGGCTCGAACTCGGAAGAACCTCGCTTGCTCTTCAAATTGGCATTTGCTTACGAACTCTTGCACCGCGCGAGTCGCGTTCTAAACCGCGACTTAATCTTATCGCGAGAGTCACCTTGAGTCACTCAATAAAATCCAGTCAATGGCATTGCATCTAAATTGCACAACAATTGTCAATGTCATTAACCCGCAAGAGACAATAGAATAAAATTCAAATTTCGCGGCGCCTCAATCGCGTGACTATTGACCAATCAAATCGTCTGATACAAAATTAAAAGACGCCGGTCCTTTTGCAAAGTGCACAGTTCCTTTTTGGATTTTTTAGCTCCACATTTTATAACCTAAAAAAAGGATTTTATCAACCTTTTTATGACTATTTCAGTAGTTTCATTGTGTTTGAATTGTTTTTGTCGCTTCTGTGCTGTCAGCTGGGATAAACAAACAATTGGGCGGGACTGACAGGTTATGAATCCAGGTTATAAGTTATAAATTTATAATCTGTAGTTATAAAAGGTAGAAATAGTCGCTCGGTAAAATCCGTGGAAAGTGTTACACGCTCTGTTTCACGAGAAGAGTCACGCCTTCTTGGAGAAGAGGCACTTGATTCTTTCATTCTTGTCGGGAGCAGAGAGTTGATTGTCTGTCGTTGTTATTGTCATCGATATCCGACGTCAATTCGTATGTGTTTCTTGTGGTGGTGTCAATAAATGGACGCTGTCTATTGTAGTGGCGTGAACAGGAATTCAATGTCTTGATTATTGAGAGGTCAATTTAATAATAAGCAAGCAACAATTTTTGCAATTCGGAGTGAAGTGAGGTGGTTCATAACTTCAACCAACAACAGGTGCTATGGATTTGAAATTCTTCAAGATGAGGATACAGATTTTGCTTCTGGTGTTATTCTCGAGTGCAGTATTTGCTCAAAGTGAGTCTTGGTTTTATGTATATTTATTCTAGTATTTAACTGTATTGTGTTCTTTTAATTACGCAATTAATTCTTTTACTTTCGACTTGGAAAATTTTTAGATGATGCGTATTTGTTGCCATTGTTGATCAATGTTTTGCAATAAGAAAGGTTTTTTGTTTATGACTTGTTTTATGGAGGAAAAAAAATAATTTCAAATTTTAGGTGCGTAATTTTAATAATCTAATTATTTAGTATCTAGTCAATCGAATTTTATTTAAAATTTTTTCTTATTTCATATTCAAACAAGAAGGTGGAAACTACAGTTTATGAGTTCAATATCAAGTTTTTGATATAATAAATTCCACCCTCACACGAAACTACATAAATTTAACTCTTTATTTGTATCTCTTCTTGAAAATCGACATAACTCGTGAATATTATTTTAGTGAAAATCTATTCTTATTTCTGATTTTTAAATTCAAATTTTATTCGTTTTCTAATTTATATTTGAATTATATAAGTCAGATATAAAAAAGGATTTTTGGGATGTAAATAAGGTGTCCAATTATTTTAATTTGGAAGCATTCGCATGTGGTTGAAGTTTTGAACATTCAAATGAACGAATTATTATATTGATTGCATTTTAAACTGAAAATAATGTTTAATATTGATTTATTTGCATTGAAAATAATTGTGTATGAAAGAAACTCCTAATGCTTATTTTTTATTTTTAGCTCGAGCAATATTTTTGAATAAAATAAAATTGGAAAAAAATATATTGTTCATTTGAACGTTTAAAACTTCTGGTACATTGCCCTGGAACTTGAAAGGCAGGAGGTACGAAAAATGTAAAGTCAGATAGCATCGAGCAATGCACGTGGGCACAGCATTCCATTATCCATTGGTAACTTGCAATCCTCAAGCAGCCGATCGACGAAACTGATTGTCCATAGATCTTTCCAAATTAAATTCAACGAGAGCTGAAAAATTATATCTTTCCAGTTAAAATAAGAAACGAACAGCAGCTTCAGAGGTCTTTTCTCAGAATGCGCGTATTCTAACACGCGATATGAATTCAGAAGTAAGTCCAGAGCTATTTGGACTTTTTTAATCTTTCCTCGTCTCTCCTTCATTGGAAAGCGGAAGTTGCGATGAATTTCAAATGTCTAGATTTCAGAGAAAAGATATAATTCTTATCTTCAGTAAATTCGTGACCCACCGTTATTGTTTTCCAACTCTCAATGTTCAAATACTTGTCTAACTACTTTTTGTTCAAACAATTTCAATAATTTGGAGAACAATCTTTCTGAAGAATTCTTTTATCTTGAAAAGATATTTCTGTGGGAAAAACATACTCTGATAGCAAAAAAGGGACCTTAATTCGTAGTTTCTTTTCCTCGATTCTGGAATTAGAGTTAGAAGAATTCTCATATCTCATTCTGGAAATGTATTCCTTTGGGAAAATAGTATTGAGAGAGTAAAAGGGGAACTTAATCCAGTTTCCTTTTATGCTCACTTAAAGTAATTGCTCATTTTTTTATTATAAATCCTGCAATCTCTTCGATCGTCTAGAATCTAAATAAATATTAAGTTCTTTGGCCAAAAGAGACATGCAATATCACTTGATCGTAGTTGAAAAATAATTAAGCTATAAAGAAATTAATAGAGACTAGAAAACGAATTGAGCGTAATGCATTTAAGGATAGGCTCAAGGTAGGGCTCGATAAGATAATTTCGATTCCGACAAGGTAGTTATTAGGTGATTTCTCCGAGTGAGAATATAATTAAGAACCGGAAAGGAATTCCATTAAAAGTGAGATGATACCTTCATAAGCTTCACTTTTCGAACCGAATTTCAATCTTTCAACCTCTTTATGCAAATGGTACCCAGAGCAGAATGGTAGCTCGTGCCGCGATTCTATAAATAAAAAATGTTTGATCAATGTATTCCTGAAAGGATTTTAAACTTCCCAGTGCTCTGCCAAAAATATATGTTTCGTGAATCAAACGAATCATGACCAGAAAAATGTGCTATTTGTCATAAAAATGTAAGCCCCACTCACTTGTGCCAAATTTTTTCATTCAAAAATGTAATTTGTGTGTTTAAAGTCGAGAATCAAAATGTTGAGCAGCAATTTGTTTCCCGAGTTTACCAATTTTTCATTTATCAAAAATAAAGTGCTTTGGATTAAATCGAGGATCACGCGAATTTGAAATTTACAATATTTCAAAGATTTCAAGGGGGATTCAAAAGATTTGGAAAGTTTTTTGGAATTTTAATAGATTTTATAAGTGAGTGTACACCAGATCTCAGGAGTTATCATCAACCCCTCGGATGAAATGTTCATGGGAAATTCGTTTTTGTTTGATAAATAGATTTGCGAATAGAAAATCACTCCAAGAGTTCACTTAAGTAATTTATTATCAAAAAATAGTTATCCCTAAGAATATGAAGTGCAAAACGCTTACAAGATTTATTACGTAAGTGGAATGCATTTGATCGTCATCGCGTTAATTTCTTCCAGCTGGGAGATTCCCAGTTCTGTAATGAAGAGTCATCGCAAACTCGCTTTTTCACTATCGCTGCAGTGATCCAGTCGTAAATCTCGGTTGGCAACGAAAAGACGTTTTACGCCAACGCCCGCTTTCTCGATGCTAATGGTCAAAGAAATCGTGGGCAGAGCTGCGAATTTTTCTCAGAAATTTCGCACCGTTTCAATATCGAATCGCCAAGATTCATCGCCCGTCGACAAACAAAAATTAATTTATGCGACGTGTTACAACTCAGGAAAAAAGAGGTTTAAAAAACGATATAATCCGTCGTTAACAAGTTAGCAGTAAGGAAAAAAAGTCTGTTCTTTTTCTATAATTTTTTCTAAAACTTATCTGAAGAAATCGGTATAAATAGCTGATCCTAAATAGCTATATCCTTTAATTTTTCCTAGGTAAATTCCTTCCGTCTACATATTCAATAATATATAGACTTGATGAGCTTCTTATCTCTGAGCAGCGATAAAAAAGTGTGTTCAAATTTTGGAAAAGGGGTTCTGGATCTCCCGATGGTTGCCATTCCATTTATTTTCGTGAACAGAGAAATTCCATTAGGGCAGAGGCTAGATCTCAGATTTTATAGTTTAGAGTTTAGAGTTCTGGTTTAAAATATTCGATTAATTCTTTTTTAACAGGCAAAACGAAGGTATCCTTCGACAAGGTGTCTTTTTAAGGCGCCGAGGATAACGCTGATACGATTGATCGTCATGATTATTTAATCCAAGGAAGCAGGAATTTATGTCTGACAAATATTTGTCAAGATTGTCCGCACCTTATTAAGATAGGCCAAACCCTCTTCACTCGTGTGAAAAGGTGCCCCTGCAGGTTTTAGTGTAGGAGGAGCTGGAAACTGGATCCTCTAATCGTTTTAAAATTCCAACCAGGTTGAAATATTGACAAATAAATATTTAAAGTCAAATTATAATCTGTAATTATTGTAATCCACAATATATTTTCTTACGTAGTATTTCCAGTTTTCGGCACTCATGAATGAATCCTCAGGTGGATTTTTATACCTTCTATAGAATAAATTTCAATTTAGGTGTATAGGCCATTTAGGCTTTGGGATTTGTGACTTTATAGTACGTCTTTTAAAGCTTTAGACTTTTGAGTTTAGGGAATCCAGGAGTCGAAGGTTGCATGTTCCTGATTTCTCAGAACTTCGAATTCTAAAGGCAAATTCTCGTTTTAGTATTAATATAAAAGAACTCATAAAACCTTGGCGAAAACTTTTCTACGTTTTAGCTTGGGAAATTCTCTGTCAACGAGGTGACAGTATTATTCTGCTTCAACAATAAGCCGAAGAAACTTGAAACGCAGCAGCAGGCGTGCGCGCGTACACCTAATAACTTTTGCGGAGGTCTTCTTTCATAAATAGCTCTCTTCTTGTAAACCTGTTTGCGAATAAACAGACCCTTTCAAGTCTCCAGCCTCTACTTCAACAATCGGTTTAAAAGAAAGATAATTTCCAATTTCAAGTGGTATCAGGCTTCAGAGCCATTCCCCTACTATTCCAAGGTTCTTTTAAATCCTTTAAATCTTATCATTCTCGAAAATCAGTTGCTGATTCTCTCGTTTTTAAATAGGGACATTAGCAAAATACGAAAGGGCTTAATTAAGAGAAGAAGGCCAATCAAATTTTAGAGCCAATAAGAGAATCTTTACGAGGAAGAAAGTCAGTTCACTGTCGAAATATAAGAGACGAGTGTGGATGAATTCGGTACTTGACTCGTCGATAGGAATCGATTGGTGTATAAATAAGTTGAGCAGCATTTGGAATGAGATCACGGTACTCGAATTAGTAAGTGGTCGTAAAGGTGGAGGCAGAACTTCATAAAATTACACGGGATTCTTTGGAAGTAAAGGCCTTCCGGCGGAATATTACTTCAGAGACCCTGAGCAAAAATACATTTATTAATATCTACGTACATTGACTGAAGGAGATACTTTGGCTCTGGAAAATCAGTTTGATTGCTTTTAATTCGACCTCTAAGTCGATAGAAAATTGCCACTAAAGGAAGAATCGCTTCATTCTAAAAAAAAATCACTTTTTTCACGACAATAGGTACTGTGATGACTAAAGTACAACTGACATTTGTTATATTTTTGGATAATCCCCACACCTGGGGAATTAATAGTTGAATTGAAAGCTTGACCTAAAAACGCGAGCAAACACGAAAACCGCCACCAGTCGGAAGTTCTTTTCAGCAAAATGAAAAATTCAGAGGTCATAGGGGCTGCGTTGTTTGGTCACGTTCGAGCTACTCAAAGCATGAGTGATACTTTGATTGTAAAAACGTGCTCATGGCACACCTGCCTTTCCATTGACCGTCCCTTGCTGGTTTGCAGTTACAGGTAGACTTTTATCTGCGAAGGTAGATCCTAAAGACCTAAAAGATCGTGTGTCGGGGGCGGAAGGCTTCAGAAGCGAGAGAAATTATTCCGGAAGCGTGCTAATTTCCACCTCCTGTTTCTCTGGCACGCTCCAAAGGACTCGGAATTTTGAGGTAGGCAATGAGGAGGCAGAAACCAAAAACCATTAGGACGAGTTCCTTTTATCCCGAAAACCATTTTAGTCGAAGAATGCAATAAAATGATTGCGTAAAAACAAAAGCAATCATTCCTCGTGAGTTTGAAGAAAGGAAGAGAAAATTGAGAGGTTGGTTTTATGAGGGAGGACACTTTGGGTCTGCTTTATGATTACAAGGTCCTTCCAGGATGATAATCATAACGATGAAGAGGGAAACCTTTGAACTAAATTTAAGGGACAGGTTTCTTCTCGGAGGTGGTGATTACGAAAATGTCAATTTCGAATCCACATCCCTGTGGTCCACCTTGGGGCATTAATCACAGTCATCCCGGATTGCTGGAGATGGTATCGAGAAGATCGAGACTCGAATCCAGGAGAACTTCCTGCCTCTGGACTGGACCGGTTGAACCAAAACGAATGTGGCTACCCGTGGAAAACACAGCGCCATCCATCATCGCTTCAGAGTCGCACGGAGATCAAAAGAAAGGAAGATCCAAAGGAAGAATTGCCATCGCCTGGCAAAGCAAAGTCCGAAAACAAAATGTGCGGCTCCATTAGGACGGATGCCAACCAGAGGAGAACCCCATTATGAAAGGAAATCATTTCGCTTTCAACTCTTTTCTACCGTTCCCTGCAGTCCGCAAATTGACTTTTTGCCAGAGCCAAGTCTTGAGAAAATTATGACAGAATTGACCGAAACCAACCTAGCCACAGGACATAATAGAATCATTACTTCCATTCTTTGTCCTTAAACTTGAATCAGCAACATTAAATCTTTTGATATGGCTTTCCATACATTTGATATTCTATCAGAGAGTTTGCAATTATATCGAAACTGCTCCTATAAACTCGAAATTTAAAGAAGCTGATATTTTTATTGAAGTCCATTGAATTTCTGTGAAATCTTTTTAAATCTATTGAGATCATCTAAAAACTCTGGAAGTCTATGGAATCTTCTGAAATCTTTTGAAATTTTTTTTGGACTCATTTTATATCCATAAAATTATATATGTAGTTTATAAAAGCAGTTTTTATCATTGGAATGTTTTTATCATTTCATCAGTGTTAAAAATTTGACGAAGTTAATTCCCAAACGCCTTCTTCTCATTCAAACCTTCGAGTTTTTTCCGCTTTACTTTGCGTGAAACATCTAATCATCCGCAGACACTGAAGGTGGTTTTTGCGATCTGGAACACCTTGGTTAAATAACTCGACCATCTCTTTTTCTCACATACCAGCAAGCCGCCTAGTCTCTGAGTCACGTTGTTTCTTTCATCGCTTGGAGATTTCCAATTGAGCAAAAAAAGCGAACGAGATGGTTTACTCTATTCATAGACCGCGTTTACTCTGCCGTAGATTCCGCTTTGCTGCTACTTAAGAAATTTATGCCTAGCACCACTTTGCTCCAAGTGAGTGTAAACATGAGAAGTGTTCATAAACAATTTTTAAAAATTCTCGAGCGTTTGCTTATATTATGTACATCATACACATGTATACCCTACATTAGACTGTAGTGTTACATTGGTGCGAAATTGGCTCGCATGCCGCGAAAACGAGGAAGGCGATTCCTTTCGCCATCGCGTGTGCTTAATTACAGGACCAGAAACATTCGCCCTGGGCATGTGAAGGATGAAAATTATTGCGACCATGATTACAGAGCGACATGGCATACTTGAACGGTCGAAGAACCATTTCGAATGTTTAAAATCGGAGCACAGGTTCGCTCGTACGAGGTTTTAAATTTTAAACAGCACTCTTCTGCCCAAGGATTACATTCTTTCGTAGCAGCAGAATCATTTCAGGAATACCTGATTGGAAATTAAAACTCCCGAGGAATGCGGCTTGTGGGAACCTAATTGCTTTTGATCGAACCTGAAAAGCGTGAAAACCCGGTTGCAGCAACTCACATAAACTGAAATGTATGAATGTATGTATGTTTGCATGTATCTATGTATGTATATATAAATTTTCAGAGTGACAATCAGCTCACGTACTTGAAAAATATTTTTTCTTGTCTCATTTTTTTCTCACGGTATTCGAATAAGATAAACAATGAATTTTAATACGCCGAATACAGGTTCTCCTAAACCATCATAGGCGGGAACACAGCAGGAGGATTGTAGGTACACCAAGAAAATTAGCATATCAATTCTTTCCAACCCACGCATGCGGCGGGCACAAACCTTTAATCTAATTCCGACCTATGCAAAACGATATACTCAGTCGAAGCTGTTATAAAATATCTTGGATTAGATTCAGAATGTGTTAGACGACACAATGGTAAAAAAATACCAGCGATGCAAAAGTCGTTGAACAAGTGGCTTTCAAAGGCAAGCAAGGTAAACTGACAAGCAAATGCTAAGGAAGCGCATCTGTGCGTCTTTGAGAGAGCTTTAATAGGGAACAGTTATTTTCTAAGGAAGACTCATACGCGGAACTATTATTTCTGGAGAGCAATATTTATGGCTCGCTGCGTACGCGAATCCAGATGATAAGTTAGGCTTCATATTCGTAATTATAGACCGTGCAAAAATAATACTTTGTTATAGGTAAATTTCTTACCTTCTCAAGAATTATCAAAGGTTTTATTACTATAATCCTGTGATTCTATCTGTGCTGTGACTTTTATGATACAGCTCAAGTTTTACATAGTCTTTACTATTTTTTCTCTTTTCTTTATAAACTGTAAAGTAATGAACAGATCAGGGTGGCCACATCTTAGATCATTCACGGAAGTCAGGGATAGAAATTGATATATTAATAATATATTATAATTATGGGATTCAGATAAGGTAATAAGAATAAAGACGTAGAGTTTTAATAAGAGCAAATATCCTTTTAATCTGATGTCTATACCAGATTAATCTAAAGAGACATATTTGGATTCAAAAGCTAAAGTTTCTTTTTCTCAGTTATTATCAATTGTTTAGTTTACTCGTATACAATTTTTATAAACACTCTGTGGTAGAATTCTCACAAACCCCTTTCTTAGATTCGTACATACAATCATAAAATTTTATTCTAAATAAAATCTTATATTACTGGATTATTTTTGCTCATATTCCAACATAATAATATAATATTTATTAGTAATTATATGTCAGTTTAACATTTATGCAAGCTATATGTTATTTTTGTCATATTATTTATATTTATAGCTTTGATATCTTGTTTAATAGATTTTCCAAGATTTCCAATATCAATACATAGCATAATTGAAAACTTCTTTACATTTTTAATATACTTTTCTAAATATCAAAAAAAAATGAAAAAATGAAATCTTGTGGCCACCCTGGATGTAAAGGATTACTTCGAAGGGTTTATCACTCTCTTTGGTTACATTACGACCCCAATTTAATTGAGTGCTTCGTGGATCCGAAAAGAAAGACCTCCCAGAAGACATTCTTCAGACTCAAGAGCAGTCGAGTCTTAAAGAAAGATCCCTCACACGATACCTTCTTGTCTCGCGAAAGTACAAGATCACAGTTATTCTTGCCACCCTCCAGCACTAAATAATACAATTCTAAATTTCAAATGCCAGCTTAGTTGGAAACGTGAGAAGTGAGAAGGAAATGCCAATAAGATGACTATTATATAAATCGGATGGAATAAAGCTTTCAAAGATCGGATTAAATATGATGTCTCCATTAATGGAACCGCTGCTGTTCAAAGGATTACGTTCAAGGATTCTTTTTTACCGGAAATGAATCATATTTTCTTCTCTATTACGAATATTTATGTTTCCACCTCCTCCATTGTTTTCATGATACTCTGCTCGTTGATCGTTTTCCGATCGTCGGGAATCTCGTTGACACCGATTACTTATCGGGAGACGATTGATTTATGGAAAGGCACAACGTCTGTCCCGATACCGGCAATTACCGACACGTCACTCACGTATTCACGGACCAATTAACGTGCCACCGACTACAACTATTCTCGCTACCCAAACTCGTCGTATCTGCTATTATTTATCATGAGCATATAACTACGGAAATAACTGATATTGAAACTAGAACGAACTTGCCAAGAACATTTCCCACGGAAGAAAATTACAATCATTTGTGATTAGGATCAATTTTATAAGGCCTATACTTTTTTTTTCTTGGGTGGAAGTGATGCAACATATACCATTAAAAAGTAATTTTCCTAATCTTCAATCTAAACTATTTTCGAAGAGAACAAAATAATTCATCTGTAAGAGTTAATTAAAAAGGATTTAGCAGTCATCACAGATCGTCATCGTTAACCTTTGTCCACCTATTTACGGAATTTACCACCTTTAAATTTTTTTCAATTGATAAAGTTGAATCATGTGAGAAATTATTCATTTCGAAATTAGAGAATAATGCAGGGTCATTTCCGCCGGGTTAAAAAAAATTGTAGGGATAAATAAAATAATAAGGAAAGTCATAATCTTTTAAAGCTGAAAATAGTTTTATTCATTTACATCTAAAAAATCGTCTTTGGAAATCTCTTTTCAAAAAGTATCTTATCTGTTGTTTCAATTTTTTTCGTTTGTTTTCAGTCTTCTACCTCGATATGAGGAATTATTTTTGAAACACGAACCTTGTTTTTTCTATTTCAATATTTGCACGAAATCTGTCGATTTCATGGGGCCGAGTGGCTCAGCCTAGATAAATGAAATATGAAAGGATCTCCAGAAGGACGTGATATTTAATCTCGAATCTCGTGCCTGAGAGATGACTCACTTCTCATGGTTAGGGAATAAGATTCATTAGTTAGCGTGAGGCATGTGTCGCATGCGGAGATTTGAATATTTATCGATTATAATCGCGTGATACACTCAGCTTGATGTCAACGACTAGAAAACAGAAAGCAACAATGTCACCAAAGTATAACTTGACGCTTGAACACTTTACCGGTTTTTACATTTCAATATAGTATTTAACTTTTCCAAAAAATTCGTGTTTTCACTTTTCTGTGGTTTCCCATACAAGTAGTTCCTGCCCAATCAATTCCTGTGGTGAGCTCTTGTGTCGTCACAGGAAATTCAAGGGCTTCGTGAAATTTGCACTGGAAGCCACATTCGACCCGAGCAAAGTACTTTTCTCACGTCCACTATATTCAGTCTCTTTCCGTTTCCTGGAAAACAAGTGAAAAAGGATAACAAAGATCGATAATTTTAAAAAATTACTTCCGTGCTTGAAATCTATTTTAAAATATTTGTAAATGTCAACCAAATGTTAAGGATTGGAGAAAATGTACTGAAATTACCTAAAATCATGGTTTTCAACTTTTCATTGCAAAAGTGTTATACAGTTTCCACCTTTTTGTCTATACAATTTTAATATTTCCATATATTTCATATATATTATCATATCTTCCATCTGCCTCGTAAATATAGAATATAAGTCTATTTGACTTCTATGTCTTGGTTACTATTCTTAGAATAGTAGAAATTGAGTGACGAGCCTAAAGCCGAACGGGAGAGGCTATAAATATAATTGCGTTTATGACTAGAATGGAGATTAAGGCTAGAGGCAGTGTTGGAGGCGAGAGATCTCGGTGAAAAATCAACAAATGGAATTGAATAATTCAGGAAGCAGTAAGCTCGAAGTCGTCAAATGGCCGAAGGGTGTGGAAGCCGTAGACGCATTCATCTTGGCCTAAAGCCTGGTTTGCATCGACATCCCCTAAACTGGGCTTTCGCAGTCTCCGCAACATTTTCGTTCCCCGAATGAAGCATCGGGCTGTAATGCCCTCCCTGGCTCCCATAGGGGTACTAACTTTCCCCCTAGGTTGGCACCCCTTCGAGCGATCGATACAGATCTCCCTTGATGAGCAAGTGCACAAGACTCGTCAGTGGCTAAACGAGTCACGTCCTCAGGGTATAAACGGATTAAGGCAATTCAAATTTTCTGCTCCTTAAACGGGAAACAGCTTCCATTTACGTAAATTATGTCGTTAGGCTGATTATGGACCATTCTTTTCTTCATTTTTGACCGCTTCTCAAATCTCTATATCGTCTTCTTCTAGCTCATTCCCATTCTCATCCACGAATTTCTTTTATTTCATGAACCGCTAGAGAATCCATAAATATTTATAAATGCTAATTCATTATAATGCTAATTAATTGTTTGAACACCTAAGTTTATTTAAGAGGAATTGAGTCATCAATGAATGATAAAGTTAATAGAGCGTAGGCGTTTGTGGAGAATTCCAAGCTGTGAAAACACTCGTCGATGCGAGTTTTACAGGTTTCATCTTTTTCCTTTTCTATTTCTTGTTTAGTCACTTTTTTTATTTGACTCTCTCACAGGACTCCGCCTTTATGTAATGAATACCTCCTTCGACTCTCACACAATTCGTGTTGCATATGCACATATAGATATGAGTCTTGGAGGCATGAGTCATTCCTGGGGACTATGAACTATCTTCGTGTATAGAGTATACACACGGGATGTAGCTACCTGTTCCACATCGCGCACTCGAGGCATCTACACCCAGAGATCCTCATTCAAAAACGAAGCGACTGACCGCTCTACTTCCGTGTGTGCATGCACCTATGTACTTGCATTTATCTAGTCTCGCATTACAACCTGCAAAGACATTTTTACGAGGCAGTAAAGTGCATGGAACACTCGCTGTTTATGCTGCAGAAACTCATGTCAAGATCTGAAGGAAATGTAATTTGTGAAGTTTCTTTAAACAGGCCAGTAATCAGCTGGTGAGCTAGTCACTAAGAAAAATTAACGCTTTGCTTATTTATTTTTATTACTCAGGGTAGTACCTTGTACGAACAGCACAGTTCACAAATTATGGAAAAAGGTTCTGCAATTTTATTGCGCATGGTGTGTGAATGTGATGTTTAATGGCATAAAACACACTTTTATTTCTTTAGAACATGCTTAACGCAGCTTTTGCAACATCTGCAGCTAATTTTCCGTTGAGAAATTTTCAAGATTGCAAAACTCTATGAAAAATTGTGATTTGAGCTACTGTGAAATTGATTTCTCAGTTCCCAGTACGAATTTCTCAACCGTATCAGTGTTCAGGGAGGAAGACCTTCGATCCGTAACCTAGGCAGACCAACACTTATAATAATATCTATCCGGTTACGGGTCATGGGGTTTAGGTTTGTTGGGGGTCTCGGGTGATTATTAAGGTTTCAACATGGAGTCACCTTACTCACGCATATACATTATCTGATTCAGTCACTAGTCAAAAATACTTTGACTGATCACGCGCTGACAGAGTTCGCATAAATTTTACTGAAAACTGTTTCAAGACATTTTGCAGACATTTTGACTGATGTTGACAAATTGTTCTTCAAATTGCCATGCGAGTACTTAAGTATTATTAAGGATCATGAACCATGAAAGGAATAAAACCTCAGCTCGTGCCGATTTGCATTTTGCATATCCGCAGTGCCTTTCACTCATCTGCATATAGTCCCTTCAAATCATGTCCCATCATCACAAGTTGTAGAAATACAATAAATAAAATATTACTATGAATCGAGACTCATAATTTGGCATTAGTTTCGTGAGTCAATTTTTGAACCTCCAGAAAATTAACATCCATTCAAAAGTCTGGATGAATAGGATGACGAACATCTGTCGCAGTAACGTACTACTTACTTCCGATTCAAAATCCTTTTTTATTTCACGCTCGCCAATCTCCCACTTCACCCTTATTTCCTTTTTATTCCTTTAGTCTCCAAGGAGAGAAGAAAGACTTTATGCGCACGCGATGTTTGGCACCTGGTCCTCTAAAATCCAGACCAAGGCTCTATTCAAATACCCTGTCTCAGACATTTCGACATTTACCGCCTTTTATAGGCACGCAAGTTGGTTTCTAAATTAAATATTATGATCCTAGTTAATTCTTGACTTCAAAGTTTAAAACTTGGAATCTGCTACTCTCAACTTTGTTCAATTTCAGTCCCCTCGCTGTTTCTACTTTATTTCTTCAAGTCTTCTGACTCCCTCGGGTTGTAAATATGAAGGAGGAGAACTAAAAAATAATGTTTACCTGTCACAACTTACAGCAAAATATTTTCCTTTTGCTCCTTTCTCACTAGCTAAATTCTGTCCTGATGAGAGGCAACATAATGGATCTGACTCCCCCACGTGATTATAGCGCCTGTCGACTGTCGCCAGGAATAATATTTCAAAGGGTCCTTCAGACAACATTGTGTGGTCGCCTTATTATATGCTCATGGAATGTTTGAATAATTCAAAAGTGACATTCGACTTTTATAGTGATAAAGAACCATTTTCGGTGACTGTTCTTATAGAAAATTGATGTTTGGTTCGGTCCGATGAAAAGTCTTTATTTAAAAACTTAGAAGGAATTTCTTACGCATTATAATAATCTATCAATCTATGTTTCTCTCTTCTCGTTTCTCTCTACCATAGTTATTTTGTATCCACTATTCATGCAATCTAAGTGAATGCATCGTATCATGCATAATGCGTAATTTCTATGATGCAGTAAGGAGAAATTGATAGTTTATTGGAATGAGACTTGATGACGCTTTCCAGGAACGATTTCAACAAGAACACATCCTCCGCATCCGCCTTCGCCGTCTTCCACTTCGGAGTTATGAAGCCGCGACGTAAACCTAGGCGGGCATTCGCGGATTATAACAAACTTCCGGTCGCTCATTCGTTTCTTAGCTTCACTCATTCCGCTGGTCATTGTTGCGTTGCTACCGAGTGTGACGACCTGGCAACCTCGATCCATGACTAAAAGTAGTTCCGTTCAGTATTCATCCACAGATGTCATATCTTAGGTTCTAATTTTTATTCTTCCCAACTGTCTATTTTCTGATGTTGAGGAATTCTTTTATCAGCAGTTTCCATCTGCTTCTTCAGTTCAATTAGCTTCATTCTTAGATTCAGTAGAATTATATCTTCTATACGGCTTTAGAATTGTCGTAATTATACGCCAACGTCTAGAAGACATATTTTCCATTTTCATTAAAAACTTATCTCCATTCCCATGACGAATTTTGATATCTCGCTGTTTACGACACTGAAGAAAGGTTTTGAGGGAGAGGAACATAAAATGAGTGTGAGCCATTGTTTTATAAAGTCAATTTCGCAAACTTCATTATGGCGCTTGTGCTCCCTGCCGTAAATGCAGTTTGCCGTTTCTATTCCTGTGCGTCTCAGTTCCGCAACCTTGGCCATTTGCATAGAGAACCGTCTTGAATGGAAACAGAAAGTTAAGATGTCGGAGTTGATAAAAAAAGGTTCATTGAACGAACTACAAAAATACATAATAGTTCTCTGAAGAAAACTTTGCTTGCCATAATGACACCATCATTAGGCGTAAAATACTTGTCATGAGAACAGATTAATTGAATAACTCTAGATATTTTCTAATTAAAAGAAAGCTGTAACAAGAATTTTATTTTGATCGTTCAAGTTAATTCAAGGAAATTAATATTTAATGATTTTAAAGAATGTGGAAATTGAGTTCAGAGATGATTCGTTGTGGGAATTCATTTGGCGGCTCGGTTATTATAACTCATTATTCAAATTAAAACTGATTATAATTCTTCATTTTGAAATTGGCATCTAAGTTAATTGGACGATCCGCCATGTCCAGCATCGAAGCGCATCCAGCAGTTTCGATGCAATTTGCATTTCCGACGAATTCGATTAACCGTATGAAGTTTGCGAAGTTCAAACCAGACTTGAATTATAATGCAGAGATTTAAGAATAAGATTCTTTTGTGCCAAATATAATACTTGAATAATGTTTTTAACATTTTCTTTTGAAAGCTGTCTTCTTGTTCTCTTTTCTTTACTTCTCCTATGAGAAGAGAGCCCGACATCTAAGAATTTACAAACCAGTTTAACCTACAAATATCCCTTCTCAGCCACTCCCTAATGCAATCTGCGATCCGCCATCAATTTGTGGTTATTGTCCGATCCGAGTATAAGCGAAGCCACTTCAGCATACTTTGTACGATGTACACAGTTGTATCTTGAGTTTTCACACAATGTTCGCATATGTGCAGCTCTGCTAATGCATCCTTTTGCGGTTTGTGATTGCGAATAATCCTTATCGAGAGTTCATAAAACGGTATCTTCAGATATATATTTCCTACTTAATTCACACCACACAAATTAAGACTAATGGAAATTTGACATTAGCTTCCTATACCAATTCCAACGTCAACATAAATTACCTTGCTTATCGTACGAAATGTTAAAATTAAATTAAACATTATCAGCTTTAGCTTCATTTTCTACCTTCTTTCAAGATGAAGACTAATGTAAATACTTTGGCTACAATGTTGACGAATACTTTTGAATTGAATGATATTTCTTCTTGACTCTTTTCACTTTGACATGTCCTGCTAATTTGACTCTGAAAAAAGTGCAATTATACTTAGGTTTCTCGGATATAAATTTTTCACAGATGGTCGAAGAATCGACAAAGCCTGTTGTTTGCTGCTGGACACCTTGGGCGTCATTTGTATAGCATATGCAGATTGAGAAAGTCTCTTATTGCAAACTCATTACGCTCATTTCGTGCTTCCTTCCTTTGCACTTTTTTTTGGCTTCACCCAGCTGCATTGCCTTTTTTTTTTTTTTATTAAAAACAATGTACCATCCGCTGTCATCTATTAAAAACTTCCTTCAGATTAAAAGCTCCGACACTTGAGAAATCTTTAGGTCGGTGATGCTTCCAAATCCCTTAATCTCCCCTGCTCTCAATTTAAAAAAGCGATAACCCAAAAATATCCGAGTTTGACGAGCTAACACTTTTGACCCGGTTAAGTATAGAAGCCATGTCGGCTATCTGTCTTCGACTTTCGCAAGGGATACATTTTTATTTCCGTCTGACAAGCCTCTGGCATCCAGAGAACAGCGGAAGTAACTTTAAAATAGAAAAAAAATTGGAAATTTCGTCATTCTTAACGCATATAATTGCGTCTTTTTTTACATTGTTTCTAGGAACAGAGTCTGAAGTCCGGCAAGTTCGAAGAACCTCTCATTCTAATATGTAATTTCATCCCTTCATTTTATCCCATGCTGAAAGACATATCTCAAAAGTAAATTCTAATAATCCTAAAGAAGTCTTTGTGTTGAGCTTCAGATAAATTTGCCACCTCGATTTGCTTTGCAACATCCGCTTAAAGGCTTACTGCATAACTTGTTTAAGTCCCACCTGCTTGGTGCGTGCTTGTAATAAATTAATATTCTTCTAGACATCTACGAGTCTCTCCCCATATTAATGTGACAAATATTAAGATGTTAAATCTTGTACAAAAATGGATTAGTTTTAGCAGTTCTATATTTCACTCTTATTGCATATTCCACAATTATAAAAAATTATCTGCAACTTATTAAATCATGAACATTTTTTTCAATGAGTTCCGGAATCAGCTATAGGAGCAGGTTTGGAAATATGCGTTCTTTATTCTCTGCTTCGAAGTTATGCACTAATCCGCAGATATTATCGAAGATATTCTGCTAAAACATTTTATCAATTGCACTTATTGCAGGACTCGTTAGTAACATCGCAAGTAATTGCAATTGCAACTTGCTTGGCATTAATGAGGAAAGGAAAGCGAATGGGAATGGGACGATTTATTCTCAGTCGAACATGTCCTGAGGGCGCATGCCGTGCACCTTTCAAACGGTTTTTATAGATCGTGCCGATTACACTTCCGTGGGAAAATATTAATTTCATCTAAAAAACGTCGTATTCTTGCATCAATTACTCCAGATTCCAGGGAGAATAACTCCACAGGAAAGTATGTGGTTGTTTTATTGATTTCTCAGTCTCAATATTTGAGAAACAAAAGATTTCGGAAAAGAGAACACATTTTTGACCTTGAGGTTCTTTATACGTAAACCAATCCTTGTGGCAATGTTTAGTCGTTCTCATTTTTTCGGTAAACGACGTTTGAAATCTGATCTTTCTTTTGCGAACCCTACTCACTTTTTACGAGTCACAACTACACGCGAATTATATACCTATATATGCACTCTTTCTTTCTCTCCCAGATTTCTTTTTTCTTTCATATCTTCTCTCACGAGTTGAACCGGAAACGAGGTGATTATATTTAGAAAAAGACTGGCCGATCGTACGCTTCGTTTACGCGTCTGGCATTACAAAGAGCTGCACAAATTCTAATTCGCCTGCGGTCTAAATGGTTTTACCACTGAGCGATAATTGAGCCTTCCAACCAGAAAACTTCTCGTACCAAACTTCGGTTTCTTGTACTCACGAGAAAGATAATTGGAATTGGTCCGTGGAATTTTATCAAAAATATGATCTCTTCGGTAGTTCTTTTGTGCTACTTGTGTGTGTGTGTGTGTAGAATACTAAAAATGTTGATGCTTCCGGAAAGGAACACTTGACAAAGATTACTGTGCAGAAAATAGATTGGACATTTTTCTTATGCTGATGCTTATTTGACAAAATGATTGTGAGGTAATATGGTAGTCGACATATGAGGATGAAGGTGCATAAAACGCCGGAAGTTATTGGCTGAATTTCTTCCCACTTTCTCGATTAGATCGGTAATTTGGGTTCGCGGTCTGTCGACCGGCAATGAACCGCAGCATCATCCGGCGCCCTTTGTGTAAGCTCCCTTTTTATCTTTTATTACATCTCTTCCCCTTCATTATTTTTTTCTGACCTAAGTGTCCGAGTCGCGTAGGTTCCCAAGAGTGTTTGGTCGACTATAAAGTTTCGATCGTCCTTTTGCTCTCCCAGGCTGAAAGGTTGACCGACTTCCGGTTCTGATTCCTTCCTCAACGAATTCGCCCGCGAGAACGCCTTCACCAACATCATCACACGAATCCCCAATAGCAGAGAAAAAACTGCGTAAAAAATAGCATTCGTGTGATAGAAATAATAGAGGGCAGTCTCTCTTATTAGGATCTAAAAAATTGATTTATAGGAACACTTAACGTGTATTTTAGTCGACTATAAGAGGGTGATTAATCAATGACTAACGATCAGTTTATTAAGTTGAATCATATGAAATGTTATTGAAATTTTGGAAAAATAATAAGGAAAATCAAGTATTGAAAGCTGCAATTATTCAATTTCTCCTAATTTTTGACTTGAATTTAAGGTCAAGATTTTTTTTCCTTATAGCCAAACTTTCTAATATCTGTTGATGATTGGTTTAGTTTGTTTCAATTCATTGCCGTGTATTTCTCACCTATTTTCATAAAAAAAACACCTCACCTTTTTTTTATCGAAAACAGGTACTGTGATGATTGAAAGAGGAAAGCCGACAAGTCTATGACTCCGCATGAGCTGCTTTCCCATGACTCAATAATAGAAGGTGGAAAGAGAGAGCGGAAACGTCTGTTTTAACCTGAAGATAGCAAATATCCACAGCCCCGCAGCCGTGACTTTTAAAGTCGATGATAAGATGCACATTGCACACATTGCACAGAGGCTTACATTTTACCTCGAATATATAACATTGCATGGTCTGAGTCCAGAGTACAGAGATGTAGTATGAAGAATCTAGGTGTGTCCTGCAGAAAGGAAGTGCGCTATTAGCCGCATCTTGTCTCGCTGCAGCGATCTCCTTCGCTTAATTATCCGCGTTTTTCATTCAGCTACCCCTTTCGCTTTTTCCTTTATACCAATCGACGGTCAAGAAGCTTATATACTGATTTATAACCTTCCTTCTGTTCAAGATCTCTCCCCTCACAAAGAAATAACTTAGCAACCTTTCAAGAAGTTTTCTTTCTTCGCTAACATTTTGGCGGAATAATATATTAGTGGAAGTTTTGTTTTTGTTGGGAAATAGCTTGTGGTAACTAGATATCTCGGTCGTGACCAAGAGCACTTAATACTCGTCAATAAACTCGCCTTCGATGGGAATTCCTTCGCCGATTTTCCTTTCTAGTCGACTCGTCCGTCACGCCTTCTCACGTGAAAATTGAACGCTCTCGTTTCCTTGATGCAATACTCACACATTCGCAGCTATACTATTATTTGTAATGTGCTCATTGCTAAACGGTGTGGGGAAAGTTTATGCGCGCAAAAACTTTCATAGCCTACTGCATACTTGCACAATGAGGAATATTTGCAGATGATGACTTTCAATAACACTTTTTGCTGTCTTCATCCCAATGTTTTGGCATCTTTCGAGTGTTTTTCATGCAAGACGTGTCCGAGGTATATCTGACCTCAAAAGATGACGTATGTAAGAAGCTGAAATGCCTAATCGTTCTTGGCGCAGAGTCGAGACTTTCATGCAAATGCAAAACGTCAAAGATAATGAGCGACTGTACAGTGTACACGGGTTCGCCGACTCCAAAGTACGCAAAATGCGGGTCGGCACTTCGGTACTTGGTCATTGTCACGGTTACACTTGGATAGTACAGTTACAGTTACCTACAATTAGAGTAATTACTGTGACGAGCGTTTTGGTTTCTCGACAACGAAGTGCTTCGCATTGTCAGGGAAGAAGAAGAACCGCATAATAACATTGGATGTTCTGTGAAACTTCTCAATGTTTGCAATTGCCGACCCAAATGACTGACTTGCAAAACAATTAGCTTCATTTCTTTGTCTTCAGCCTTACGAAATCATTGATTGTTTTTGACATTATTAAACTAATTGAAGCTAGTTTTCTTATCTTATATTTCGACGAGAATTTATCTTCTTTACTCAAGATCTTTCTTTCTTCTATTATTCTTCAAGCATCAAGTCCCTTTGTCGCCTCTTGAGTTCTTTATGAGGTCATAAACCCGAATGATATATCACTCTCATTTACTCTAATGATAACATGTCTTGTAAATATTTCCCTTTTAATTATTTTTAAGTATTCGTAAGGGATATACCTTTTTCTGAAGGATGAAGACTTTTTCATCTGAAGCTCTTATTAGCACTCTTTAGAATCTCTCCTTCCTCACTAAATTCAGTCATAAAATTAAAAGGTTTTTATGGTAACGTAATTTATATCGAGCAAATATTCCATAAACCTTTTTTTAAACTGAAAATGCCCTTTAACGAAACCAGTTTAGCAATCCTGAGCTCCGCACTAAAGACTCTCAAGACTCAACTGGGTGGAGGATATAGTTTTAAATTTAAAGGTTCTCGGAGTGAGCTTGCAAAAAATGACCTTGGCGGATCCTGTCGGGCTCTTCGTCCAGTTTCATGGTCTTGCTGAGGCTTAGTTTCGACCGAACGCCATATGGCCTGACGATTCGCTTCTCTCGACGCTTCATCATCATCATCAATGCGTAATAACCGTCGGCAGATGTGCGATTTATCTTTGATGCACGATTTTTCCAACGAGCCACCACCCACGAGTCCAAAACATTCCGCCCTAGCACACGCCAATTTTAACGTGCGTGATTGCCTATCGGTTTTCGGAAATTGGATGAATTGTTCTATTCATCATCAAAAGCACGCCCAATTGTATACATAAAAAGAGACATCAAAGAACACAAAAGGTCTGATAATATCCACATAGAAATCCTCGAAAATCAAGGGGTCTGAAAATAGAGAGCGAAAAGAAATCATCAGGATGGCTGTCAGGAAAAATAGAAATTGATATTTTAATTTAAAGCTCCTAGGAAATAAGGAAATTGGAAATTTTAATCTTGTGGCCACTCTGATAAATGATGTATAAAGACGTTTGCAGCTATGAAAATGGTTACTTTATTTATAAATCTTGAAGTAATGGACAACGTTATGAGAATGCTAATCAACATGCAAATGCCTATTGATTATTCAAGGCTTTTTAGATGCTCTATTAAAAGTCGTCCTCGTTACAAATAATCGCGTTATCACACTGTTGACATTTAAACTTGTCACTTCGATTTCTATTCTGTTTATGCAACTGCAATCCATGAGAAACAGATATGCATATCCATCCACTCGTTATATCGATGGCACAATAAATTGCAGATAATTTACGGACGCGTACAGATTTACAGTGTACGTATGCTTATTATCGTCCAACTGTTAAGATCGTGGGTTGAGCCAGTGACTAGTAAAATGCGGGGGCAACAATCTCTTTGAAATTCTTGACGCAGCTTATGTTATCCTTAAACTCACATCAGAAAATTCCTAGCAGAAAAATTCTTATTTAACCAGTAACCAGTTTCCTTTTATCAATTGCAAAAAAAAAATCAAACCCTTGTCATCTCTTTACGATATTCTGACTTATTGAATTATTCTCCAAGTAAACTGAATGATGACAGATGCAAGCCTGAACCTTCTCGCGTGTTTTGCAATTAAAGCGAGCCGTATTATAAATAAGGTGCAGTTTCTCACTCGACAAATTTATCGGTCCAATTCGCTAATTATGGCTGGGTTTTAAAAGGCCGATAAATAGTGGGATATTGAGGGCATAAATATTCATAGGGAATTAATATTTATTAAATATTAATGTGTATCAAGCGAGTTATGTCCTTGTCTGTAGGTCGTTATTCGTCGAGATAATATATAGGCTTGCTCCATTAAGTGGACACGCGTATTATGGTGGTACATCTTTCTCGTTTCTGTGAGAGTAAATTCTGTAGCTCAGGTCTCCTCATCACACATGTGGAGAGAGAGTACTTAGGATACTTATAGGTCCTTCTCTTCTTGTGGTACCTGCTTACACACCAAAGAGATAGACTCTTCAAGAGTCTCGGGTGACGAACGAACACGAAGTTTGCCGCGTTGCTGGTAGATCTCTTTAGCATTCCTTGGACGAGATAACCGCAAGGTTGGCTTCCATAAGTCAGTGGGACAATTACATGCACAGACTTACACATTCGCAATTCGTCCCACCGCAGAATCAGGAATCAAGTACATCAAGTGCATTGCTTTTCGCTTCTGCAACTGTACTGGCGTTCCTTTACTCAGTAAATGGCATGGGAATGGGGTTGTGCAGAAAATTAGATTGTGTATGAAATTAGGGAGATAGTAGTTTAGATGATATCAAAAAGGAGCTCATACCATGATTTTTCATTTTGAAATTTCTTTGTTTCAGATATTGCACAGCTTCCGATCAACTGGTCAAAGTCGTTCGAAGTTTCTGGTATGTATATTATATGATTTTCTGATTTTTACATATCTAAAGCTCCTAACTTTGATTGAATCAAAGATAGGTCTGTTTAATCAAATAATTGTATATTCCTTTAAAAAAGACATGCTTGTTAATAACAATAATGTTAAGTCTGAGTTTAGAAACATAATACCTTAGTATTTCTTTCGATAATACTATTTTTCTGCCAATGAGTATATTTGCTGGTTTTTTTTTTGTCTTGCTACAATTCTATGTTTAAAAGTTCTATGCGCGCTAAGGTCCAGGTACTCTTCGACCCTTCAGATTTAACCATCATAAAATCCAAATGCTACTTTTTCTAATATTCTTGCTTTCTCTAAAAATGTGCCTCTGAACCTTAGAAAGTCTCTTCAACTCAGTTATACTTTGATCTTGTAGAAGTTCAGAGCTTCATTGAAT
>UCOK01019882.1:7252-37489 GCA_900474325.1 Synergus umbraculus
TTTTTTTTTTTATATTTAACAAGTATTCGCACGCCAATAATTATATCTTTCTTCCTGGACGCAGCTATTTGCCGGGACCGCCTGTTTATTCAAGTCTCACAGCAAGGTTTGTTTCTCATCTCATCTGTTTTCACTTTCTTACACTCAGAAAAAAGTTTGTTTGAATCAAACAAACTTTTTTCTGAGTGTAACAAATTTTTCTCTTGATTTCTCGTCTTTGATGTGTTCTCGCATGCAGGTAGCTTAGAACTTCTTTAATCTGTTTAGTAGATTAGTTTTCCTAATTCTAGTTGAATGTCTTTTATGTTGAATGTTTCTTATTTGTCTCTTTCCTGTATGTTTTTGCTCATTTGAAACAACTCATGTACAAAAACTCTAGAGATTAAATAATGTAATCAACTCCATTTAATTGGCGCTTTTGTGAAATTCAAAATTAATGCTCAGATGGCAGAAACGAGAAATGACAAGCAGCTTATGCTGGCTGTGTAAGTGTTGTTCGTTGTAATTACTTCGCTGATCCCAAGACACAAGGTCTTTCTCACCCCCATGCTTTCATCCTTTCATGCTTTTCGCCTCCATCCCTTAGTTTCATTGTCTGTTTTCCAGCCTACTTTGTATACGACGAAACTCGATATTGTCGACACTACGTAATTTCTCAGTCTCGCGACGTCTTCTTGTACCAACGTCGCGGCGCTCTGTCGTGAAGCAATCCTGGATTTCCTGCTTTCTCAACCCCGAAGTCACTTCCCCACCCATTCCATTTCCATCCTTCTTAGTGCCATAATGCAATTCTCCGGTTTGTCTTCGACGATTGTCCTGTGTAACCTGTAACCAGCATCGCATCTCACGAGAAGCTTTTTACAACCTCTGCATTATGCAAGATGTAGTTTTATTTCCGGAATTCATTCCCAGTTTCAACATTTTTCCCTACCCCCTTAATTCTTCTTTTATTCGCAAAAATTCATCTTCCTATTCGTAAATGAAAACTGAATTAGTTGTAAATTCTTTCATTAGGAAGTCTTTATTCTATTAGGAAGTCTTTTTTCCTAACTAATAGAATAATTGCAATTGCAATTGGTTTCGAGTTGGAGTTGGACTCCTCGCTTTGCCTAATTGGACACATTTGTTTGCGGCGCGATAATAATTGCGTTAACGCATTAACTGCATCTGCAGGTTGCCCGCTCCTGCTGTTACTGTTCTGTAGTCATTTAATCTCGATATATCGTCTCTAATTGCCAGTCCCCGAGGGCAATTGTCACTTGCTTTCTCCTTTTATAAGCAAACTTTATTCTTGAAAAAAGTATTCACTGGGTCCTCTTTAGTCGAATGCGGTTTGAAAGTTGTAAAACTTAATTAAAATTAATTTTTAATGCAAAATGTGATGAAGATAACTGCAATTTCAGTACAATTAACTTGTGCATTATTCTTCGGTCACTGATCTCTAAAAGTCGATTCTGATACTTAAGGATTCGGTCTAAAATTGTCATATAGAAATTTTAATAATATAAGATCTTCATGAAGAAGAACTGCAGTTCTTTAATTGAATTTCGCAATTTTTGAAACAATTTTCATACATGATTTAATCTCTCAATATTTTTGATATTCTCTGCTTCCTGGAATCCGTTACTCTAAATCAAAGCTTACATCTCATCAATACTTTCACTGCATATGTGTGAAGAATATCAGATTCCACTTCATAAGTTCACCCACAAACAGTTACGTTAACGGTTACACTCGAAGCACAATTTATGTGATTATCTCTCGAAATTGATTCGAATCCTTTCCACCTTCTGCTCATGGAACAATCTATAATCTCGTTTTATTCACGTTCTTTTATTTATTCTTTCTTTTATTTATTCTCTCTCTTATTTATTTTCTTCTTCATTCTCAATATTAGAACTTGCTGTAGGGCATTTGAAGCATTATATGGAGAATAGGCGAGTGGAATTTGCACTTATACAATTACTTTTGCGTTTTCATATGTATACGACCCGAAATTAATAGGTCGTGTTGCCCTTGTCTTTTCATCTCTCTTGCTCATCTCGGATTTTATTTGCCGGCTCTTCGTTCTTCAACGAGCTCTAATTAGTGACGTCAGCGTGTCGACAGGTCAATCTACGATATTTTGAGAGAAACCAGAGACACTCTCAGTTCTTCATGACCCGCGGTTTACGACGTTTAACCGTCAGGACGCCTTCGTCCCATTCGCGAAGTTTGTTCCTTAAGTATGTGCATCGTTAACATAAATTTTGTGCTGGAATCTTGATAATGAATTTTGTTGTAACTTCGTCTGGAATTAATTATTTTTCAAGAATAAGAATGAGTCAGATTTTTCATTTTCCACACGAAAAACTTGATTTTTTTAGTATAAATAACCGAATTTTTCCTATATGAATAAAAACACTGACATTTTTTTAATATGTCAAGATTCATTCATTTTGAAGTGTTTTCAAATTCAATTCAAGTCGGTCTGCTTGTGAAACTAATTTACGACGTATAGCTACTAAATATATTCGAGATTCAAATGTAATTTTCTGTTGGCGAGTAGCTCGTTACAGGTAACAAAGTTTCGGAATCCATTTCTACTATCAGTAAGTTTTTTTGTAATTCACTTCCAAGTTTCCAGTAACTAGAGACTTTAATTCTTGACATGCTAAAGTTACCTCCTATATCTAAGAAGTACGGGTATTAAAAATACATGACCCTAGAAAAGTTAATATTTGAAAGTACGGACAATTCTCAATAATAATTTAAATAATTCTTAATATACTCAATACTCAGTTTAGTTGATTAGCTTTGAAATGTCTGAAGATATTTTCGTACATTCTAATAAGTTTAAATAAAGATAAAGTGATTGGAGGATTTATTGATGTTTCGTGTCCAAATAAGCAATAAATGAAAAGGTCGGAGTTGAACTTGGGGCAAAGAGTGAAATCGACTTTGATCAAGATGGACATCATTCGGGGTTACGTGAGTGTCATTCTCGTTCAAGTACAATGAATCTGGAATGTGAACTTCTCTATCTGTAATTTACATTGTATTTGTCTGAACTTAGAATCAAGAGTACAAAAAGCCAATATATCTTAATCTCTAGTATAAATATATTGCACCCCATATTTTGGATGAAAGCATTTCACTTTAAGATGAAAAATATGCTTTTTGCATTTGTTATCTACTTTTGCATGTTGTCCCTGAAGCATGTTATGCTTTCGATTTATATAAATTCATCCGAAAATGAATCTTTCGAAAGCTAATTATTATTTTTTCTTTTGATTTTAGCTGGGTGATGCCATGTT
The DNA here is from genome assembly GCA_900474325.1 of Synergus umbraculus. NCBI lineage: Eukaryota > Metazoa > Arthropoda > Insecta > Hymenoptera > Cynipidae > Synergus > Synergus umbraculus. The sequence continues at coordinate 10,549 of UCOK01019882.1, forward strand.
TGTTGAACTGCCTCGTATTCGACTTGACGGGGGTGCTCGAGCTTTCCGTCAGCATTGGGGTTACGAAACCCGACCTTTGGCACCTCCACCACCTTTGATAGAAGAAGATGAAGCCTCGATCGAACCGGAAACTGTCAGCCTTCGCGAAGCCAACACCGCATCTCCAATAGGTAAGTTTTTACTGAAAATCGTTCTCCATTTTCGCAGTATATGATTTTATCTGTATATGAGTATATTTCTCCAAAACTGGAAAATCTACAATTTTCTATAAAGTGATTTACGTATTGTATAGACTCATACACAGATTTATTTCAGCTCTTTTTTAAAGCCACTAAAAATCGAATTGGCCTTTGCCAATCATTTAAGCTTATAATTTTTAAAACTTTTGTCTAAAATATCACAATCTTCAATAATATAATTTTAGCCTCGACAAGAATTCTATCATAAAAAACGGCCTGTATTAACTGGAAGTCTCGATTTGAGTTTATAATTTTAAAGATATGAAAAGAGTTAAAAAATACTTCAAAACATTTCAATAGATTTTAGGATACTCTCTAAATCTGAATTAGTGAAAAGTGAGTCACTAATTTACTTTAATGAAAAATTCTACACTGAGAAAAAAATACTGGGGAATCAATAAATATACTTTTGAATTAATAAATTTCTTCCAAAAGCAGATATTTTATTGATTCAAATGTATATTCTTTAAAATGTATAATATCACTATTGTATGGAAATGATTAATTCTTGTTTCATTAAAAATTCATTTGAATCAATAAAATATCTGTTTTTGGAAGAGATTTATTGATTCAAAAGTATTTTTTCTCAGTGTACTAATTGTTAGTTATTTTTAAATAAAACTTTAGTGAAAATTTGAAAGCTGCGAATTGAAATAGTGAAATACAACTAATAATTAATAAAACTTTTTACTAAAGTAAATTAGTGGCTCACTTTTCACTAATTCAGATTTAGAGAGTAGTTTTAAATATTTTGAATTCAAAAGATTCACTACATATTGATCCAAACTAATTACAAAAATTGTAGTATTATATATGTAGGTAAATATAGGAATCCAACCAATAGACGAAACCAGAATATTGGCTTCGTCTGTTGTGACTCACTTTGATACTTCGAGTTTACAGAAGCAGTTTCGATTTAATCGCAACTTGTCTTTTATGATAGAATTTTACACCCTATGGAAGTGTTGGTTTTAACATGCACTTTAATTTACAAAATTCTCACGGCAGCTTTTTATGATTTAACTGAAATAGGTGTCATTATTTTGAAATTCCATAATCACTAACAAAAAGCCAATTGTTGCAATTTGTAGTGGTTTTTGATTCTAAAACCTGATTCTGGGTAATTTGAGACATGGGATAATGAGTTATTAATTATTCATCACGTAACTATAATAATTTCCATTTTTCATTGAGCTTTGGGCCTAAAATGCAAACTCGGAAAGTTTTCTTGTACGAATTAATTCCATGAATAATTAATGCACTAATCATCGTTTTTTCTTCGCTCTTTAATTACGTCGCTCGCTGTCTAAAGAAGTGAATTTCAGAAGAAAGGGAGAATTGCAGGTGACAACTAGACGTTAAATTTAACTCTATTTTAATTGTTAACTGTCGCTGCTGAGGCTGATGTTAACAAAGCAGGGCACTTTCTTAACGAGTAGTTATTGTTTGCATCGGGTCAATTGCCAACCGAGGGTTGTCGTAGCAAAAGAAACTTTCGCAAACCGACAAGAAAGTAGAAAGAAATAGAGAAAGGGAAATGCTGAGGATGAAAGGTTGAAGTTATATTGAAATAATTCGCTGAGAAATGATGTTAATACAAAGGAGCTTTATTCGCGATGTGAATAAGAGAAAATTCAGGAAAATGTATTCTTTGGAAAGAAAAAAGGCCAGACGCAATTCATTTCAATATTCAGCTTGCAATTTTATTTAATCCCTCGGATGATAATAGAATCTCCGTTGATGACCGAAATTCAAATGCGAATTATCATTTACTTTATTTTTTAATGACGAAGCAATTTTACAGACATCATTTTAATTCTAGATTGTCATTAAAAAGTTGCAAATAATTGATAATTGGTTTTTATCTTTTTGAAAGAATTTTATAAACTATAAATTAAAATATTTCATGTTAAGATATTCCAGAGGATCCCACAGTAGTTTTTTTCCTACTTTATTTTTTTTTTAATTATAAATTTTATATTAATAACATCTAAATAGACAGTTTTTATCAGATAAGAATCTTATCTCAATTGAAGACGGTAAAGTTCACCTGCCGTGTTAGTAAGGTAACTAATATCATTAAAGAAATCTGCTTTACCTACAATGTATTCTCTATATTAACTGAAGGTTTCTGCAAAACCGACTAACAGTCATTTTCTGCTTGAGCTAACTGAACTAGATGGAGACTCAAGTCTTAAAATTGAATTGTTGATTTCAATATTTCCAAATTTGTTTTTCAAATGCTTTTTAGAAGAAGGAAATTTATAGAATATTCTGAAAAATTGACAACAATTCATATCATTATTTGTGAAAATTATACAAGTAGTAATTTAAAATTTAACTATTTTATTTTATAAATTAAAAGCGTAAAGTCAAATTTAACTATTTTCAACTGAAATTTGAATGCATTCAACTTGTTTTTTTAATTAAAATTTTAAAACATCAAGTATGTATGTTCATAATTAAATATTTCTCTATAAAGAGGATTTAACAAAATTAAAAAATAATTAAAATTTCTACTCTAGAAATAATTATAATATAATAATATTATAATATAATTCTTAGTACTCAGTATAATCACTTAGATGGGAGACAAATTAATACTACCTTAATTAATTTCATTAATCAAGCAAAGTCTATGTCATAAATATTAGTAGTGATCAAGCAAATGAAGTTATATTGAATTTCTCTTTTAAATAATATTTTTGTCTTCTAATTTCTTCAAATAAAATCCAGAGGGTTCTTCTAGTTTATCAGGTAGCGAGAAAACTTGAAAAACGATTGAATATATCGAGAATATGATACTCCACTTTCATCCTCTTCGCCCTGAATTCCTTCAACCCTGTCGCTTCTATTATTACTCAAAAATGAGGCGCGGAACCTCTTCTCGCCTGAACAAGCAATCGAGTATTTTACCTTGTTGCAACATAAACGCAACCTAATTCCGCAAGACTGGGAATATGTACTTTGTGTTATGTCCTTTGGATATTCGTTCATATTAGAAATATTCTACATAATATTATTTATATAATAAGGGCACTCTATTTTCCATTTTATGAATGTAGGACATTCTCCTTCTGGAATTTATAGATAAAGATCTTAATAATTTCCTTGGAGGAAGCTACACAGTCTATCAGATGATAATTCTATGTTGTTGAACTTAACGAATGGTAATTTAAAGAAAATAATCTTGCCTTTTTTCAAAATATGCAAATTTTCCACGACTCATCCTTCAACTGAAGAATACTGGTATCAGTTAAAGGATATGGTGCTTAGGTTTATCTGCGAAAGTCAATTATCTCGCTCCACTTTACGCTTCGTTAGAGAGAGGTGACACCTTGGCACTTTTCTTGTCGTCACAGAAGCACATTATACTTGCGATCATGACATTATATCACATTGTTATAATCTTCTATTTGTATACACGTTTCTATACATATTTGGATGGGTATAAATTCTGTGTACCGCAAACTTTGCAAACCTACGCATTCGTAGTTTTTCACGCTAATATGGGTGAGTTGCGGGTACCTCGTGAGGATTTGCATTTTATAAACTAGCATCACCCACTCGAAAATGAAAGTGCCAAGAGTGAGCAACATTCCTCTCTCCTTGATCATCAAATTTTCGATTCATTCAGATTTTATAGGAGATAAAGGCTCTTCTATTTCTTGAAAATCAGCTGAGTACACGAAGAAAAATGGATATTAAAAAGTAATATCTAGCTATTTAACTATGGGACGACTATCTTAGATATTTAGATATAATATATTGATATGAAAACTTAATATCCAGATATTAAAATATATAATCCAAATATTCTAACATACAATATTGTAATCTTTGGATATTAAGTTTTAATATCAAGATATTATTTCTAAATATCTAGATAGTCGTCCCATAGTTAAATAGCTATAGATATTACTTTTTAATATCCATTTTTCTCCGTGTAAGGATAAATATTAGCTATTTTAGTAGAAATATTGACTATATCAGTAAAAGAAATGTTTTTCTTCCTAAACGATATTGTGATAACATCTTCGACTTGTTTTTAATCAATTTTTGTTCAAATTGAGACAATGGTCGCGGCAAAAGCTTTTTCTCGTACGGTTATCCCCATTGTTCGAAGAACCGGATACGCCCTCACCGGAAGAACTCTCCTATCCCGTACGATCTGAAATGTGCGATGCTCCTTAACTACTTCACTTCCTCCTCTTCTCTTCTTACAAACGTGGACCTGAACGTGCAATATCGCACGTTTATATGTTCCCCATACTTAAAACAGATTGGAAATACATCCCCCTGCAATTATAGGAATATCGGAAAATATATCGAGTAACAGAATCATTTTGAATTACTAGATTATTTTGTCTGAGAGTAAACTATTTTTTTGAATAAATCTAATTTTTTAAATAAGTCTAATTTGTTAAATCCGCTAAAGGCTGGTTTAATGAGTTTGGTGACGCGTGTCTGGCAAGTGAAATTGCTTTGAGCGTTTACAGTTCGTAGGGGGCGTGATTAAGTGCCACAGCACGAAAAGTGCGTGAAGCGCAATTTCAAGGCCTGCTCACTGCGACGTGCTTAGCTTGACTTCATAAAGACAACCGACCAGGGGACGAAATAATTATTTTCTATATAAACAAAACGAAAGAGAATTCGCAATCTTGCTAATGAAGCTGCAATGATTAAAACATTCATCACCAATAGGTCAATATAAATCATCAATTCGAAATTGTCTTCACTTGGCATGATTTTTTTAAATGGGATCGAATTATTTAATTCAAAAAGCCCGCGATCAGATTAAAGACATGCGTGTTTCAAAAAGAGTTTATTTCTTGAGTACACAACTTCCTGAGTGCGACTACAGCTTGTTATCATAACCGGGAACCACATCCTCCGGCTTAAGAGGCAGCTCTTCGTCATTCACATCGACTGCCAGTCTATTGGTGACGTCGATACGATTTACAATATTTTTCCTCATTTGTTTGATTCGTCAATGGTCCGTGAATCAGTAGTTTATTATTATCGTTTTCTCTCTGACCCATGCGCACTGCGTCGATCATTTTTTAAGAAAATAAAGATAGAACGTCGTTATTGAGAATGAAGCTTGCAATAAAATTAGTTGTCTTCTCATCCAGAGTCTGCTCGGCGCCGGATGTGATAAATACATTGTCTCACGATGCGACGGATATAAGTGCTTTCATATGTGATCGCGAACTGTCATGAAGAATTATTTTACACTCAATTTCTCCTCACTGAAATCGAATTATTGAAGGTATTTCAAGTAGTGGATTGTGAATTTGAGTAACAATGTCAACAACTGAGTGAAGTTTGTGGAGTGATAAAAATGATAAAAACGATTTTCAAATGGAAGTGAAGGTGACAATGAAACACGAAGATTAATGGGTTGAACAAACTTGGCCACGTTAAAAGTCAAACAAGTGATAACGAATGTTGAGTGCGGTATCGGCTGTTTTTTAATTAATTATGCATTCTTCCATCATGCCTGACCTTGAATGCATATTTCAACAGTTTCTTGTTAATATGTTATCTGAACAAATGTTACAGAAGATATAAAACGAAATTTATAAGAAGATAGAAAGGAAGTTGTTTATTCTAGAAAAATATTTTCTTTAGTGCTTCGTCTTGATCTTGAATGAAAAGAGGATATCAAAAAAGGTGGTGGAAATTGTGTCGAAGAATTGTATAATAAATCGCGAGTGACATTGATGGTTACACAAAGAAACAATTACCTTGACGACCAATTAGCTTCTAATCACGCTCACGTAATTAATATCTTGTATACTCAAGGACAAGAAGATGAGCCATCGAAGAGTATGGAACTCGATTGTAAGGCGGAAAAAGAAAAAACACTTGGATTCAAGTGGCACGGATAATGAATCCCAAGAGAGTGTTTGTGAGTTTATAAATACTAAAGGTCCCAGAAATTGAAAGATACAGGCTTAATTATTTGCTTATAATTGCGTCTACTTCGTTTTAGAGAATTATTTTTGGCTTCTCGTTTCGATGCGTTTTTACCTTATTGAGGTATAACTAACAAAAACTGATGATTCATAACGAACTGCATATCTTTTATTTGTAAAAGCAATTTTATCTATTTTTATATTTTTATCATTAGTTCACAATCAAGTTGTTTTGAAAAAGTACATGAATAATCGAGTAAAATAATAGAAGATAATGTAAGAGTTGAATAATTTTTTATTCAAACACGATTATTTTAATTTTCACATAATTATGTTAGATACGGTTATTCCAACAGAATTAAACTGCACAGTCATTCACAATCCAGATCGATCAAATAGGCTTTAATAATGAATAGTAAGCATTTTTAAAATTGTTTAACACGATATTTATTTAAATGAAGCAAATAGGCGAATCTCTGAAAACTTTATTTATACCCATAGATCTAATTTCACGGTAATGAAAAATTCAAAGAAAGAAAATTGAAATTACTATATTTGAAGAGAACTCCTTGAGAACCTGAATTAACTCGAGAGGATTGAAAGACAAGGAATTGAAATTAAAGGATGAACCTCTGGGAATAAAAAGACAGAAGAAGGTGGAAGTTGACGAGAAAAGACTGGAATTAAAAGTAGAACGGATGATACTTGCGATCCTTTAAGTACCGCAGTGATTTTAATGGAAACGTTCAAAATTTTAATTAAAAGTCGGCGCCTTTCTTAATTCTAATCCCGAATCGACTCAGCTTCGGATTTAAATTTTCCTGATTCAATTTTTCTTGAAATATATTTAAAGAAAAATTGAGTCAAAATTTATAAATGGAAAATAACTCATTAAAATTTTGTCACCAGGATTCAAAATTTGATACTTTTGGAGTAAAAGTGAATGTTCTGTGTTCTGTTTCGAAATACAGGGAGTTAAATTAAACTTCCGTACATGTGTGGGTTACGGAGGGCCGAGAGCTCGGTTTTCAGAGACATTGCGTTGTAATCGTCTAGAGAGGGCTATCAGGTTCCACAATATCACCACCTTCCCTTTCATAGAGTAGGCACGCATGGGCTCTTCGTACTTTAGTAACACAAGAAGACAATGGTTGCAAATGTGCCACGGTACACTCATGGGTAATGTGACCTCTTTTGCTTCTGCGCTTCGATTACCATCGCTTGAATTTATCCCCTGAGATAATCTCTTCCAATTGTAGCTATCCAATTTAGATACATACTCTGACTCTGAGAAGAGAAGTTAGAATTAATCAACTCTGAAATCACTAAATTATTAGCTAAGTTTCGTTGATTTGAATTTATTTATGCACTTGCGAATGTATTTGCTTCGAGTAAATTGCAGCCATTATTAGCTGAACAACTCGACGTAATGATCAATGAAAAATATATACCTACATTATGGAACGTCGAAAATGAAAGGACTAATGCTTTATGCATTATCTTCAGTAATATAAGTTATAGTGGGTAGAATATGCACTCTTGTGTCGTTCACCTGACTTTCAAATGCATCATAAATATGAAGTTCCCACCTCGTTGCTCGTGTGTTATCATGCAAAGATAGGCTAGGTCCATCTTGCTCCACCTACGCTCGTATGACTCATCCTTCTTTAACGGTAGGGAAACGTTTTATCTCGCAGGAAATAGATTTCGCTGCGTCGTCGAACTTTGCTTTGAGGCATCTTCGAATCGCTCGTAAATTTTCCTGATAAGAAAACTTTGCATTCATTCACGTTCCAAGTGAAAAAAGATTGTGCAGAAACTAGAGTTTATACCGAATTTACATATCGTTTAGACTTGCGCTTCAAAACTTATATGTTGCATAAATGCATGTGCATAACTTGTGTACTTTCATGTTATTATCCTTTAAAGACGTCATAAAAGTTTGACATATTCTCGTTCACATATATTAACAGAGTTTTGATATATGTGATGAAAAGTAATCCATTGACATTATTATAAGCTTGTCAAGTTTCCACATAAAGGGGACATCACTTAAATGGGCCAAACTGCGAAAAGAGATTGCACAGTGTCAATATGGCTTGCTGCGATTTGTTGTTTGTGTAGAGACTGTAGAGAGTAGAGACCAGTTTACGAAGCTTGATTGACAATCAAACTGGGGCACGCACATTCGCACCGAATATGTCCTCGTACGATGTGAGAAACGAGATGAATGGACCCGAGAGTTCAGGTCCCTCGTGCAATGATTCGATAGCGATAGAGATTCTTAGTATTAAAAAAACTCTCAGACCATAAAGTAGAAAATTATCACTAAATCGCATCTCTATCGACACAAAATTTTATTAATATATGCAAGGTATGCGATTAAAGTAGAACATAACTGATGATGAAAAAGTAATTAATGGTAATGATGATTGCAGTTCGTTATGATGATCGATATTTACAGTTTTTGATATCATCCCATTTTTCCTTATCCGCGCTTCCTGCCTTTTCTGAGTGGATTTTGATGTGCTTCTTATTGCTTACACAATGCTACAGATCATTCAGTTTAATTTGCATTTGAAAAGCCAATGGAGAAAAAGCTTCAATCGAAACTTTCTTTTTCTAATGCCGATGACTAGAATGATCGTGATCACTGCTTTGAGCACTTCTTTCTTAAGTTCTGATCGGTATTAACGAAGCCATTAAACTCTTTAGCCCCCATATTAAGGACCGTGTCCACTTTATCGAGAAAAGGAAATCGCAAGAGGCACACCTGTAACGTCCTAGCTTCCTTAGATGAGATCGACCGTAATCGTCTTCAAGTGGAAAGTAAGTCTTCAAATAATATGAGTGTGACAGCCAAAGAGTTACTATTTATATCTAAACTAAAATCTTAATGGTTTAAGTTATTAATGCTTATATATAATTAATCTTAAGATTAAATCCTCAGATATCGAGAGCCACTTTCGTAAAGTTGGCGTACTGATTTTGTGAGAGCATATTCTGATCGACGAGCCTGTCGACCAAACATTTACGTAAGATCGTTAGCCACCTCGAGCATATAAGTCTGCACTTGACTCGAATAAAAAGCCTTTTTTCGAGACTAAATATAACTAACGTGCCCTCGATCTGCAGCAGCACGTTTAAGTTTACTTTACCGTGACTTATATTCCTAACTTTAAAAAGAGAAATGTTTGTTTTTCGTTAACCAGTAATTGTTTCAAGTTCACGTAATTTCAACTCACGTATTCATGAAACATACAAATATATTCTTTACGGTAATAAGCTGATTAATTTACATCAACTTTTATCAAAAGCTTTTCTTTTATGTCTGTTAAAAATCTCTTTTTCTGTTAAAAAGTGTATCTAAACCTAAATTTAGAGTAAACTATAAATAGCTATGAAGGGATTTTCTGCTGTCTATATGATTCACAGTGGAAAAGTAGAATTTCCGTGAAGTAAGATAAAAAGTGACTCAAAGAAACAAAAATGTACAAGTAGTTTTTAGATAGTATCGTGATGATTATTATGGGATAGTGGGACCAATCAGCTTGTCCCTACTTTGATTTTCTCTTTTTCTTCCATATTTTTCTCTTTTCCTTGCATTTTACTCTTTTCGATTGCAGGAAGGAAATGGATTTCCAATGTTTATGCGAAAAGATCGGTCCTTGGATGAGGGCCAAAGATATTTTTATATGCACTTATGTATAGCCGCTTCTGCTACCAATTCCAGACCGTAATATCAATATCTTGATTCCCAGACGACTTCTTTAGAATCTAATATACAAAATTCTTGAATCGGAAAATTCACATAACATTTATTCCCATAAATAATTTTCTAGATAGCATTCAAAATGTAAATGTAAAAGTTTCTACTTTCTAAAGTGCATATTTTCTAGTTTTTTTATTCACTCTCAAGAACTTCAAAGATCTCGTTTCTTTGTTTGAAATCCACATCCCATTGTTTTTTATTCGCCGAGTAAAGCATGCAATCGCTTTAATTAGTGCGACGATGAAGTAACGCGCTGACGAGTAATTTGTACTCATTTCGCACCTTTTTGGAATAGTGAATAGTGAATAGTTGACTCTCAGATCGTATCATTCGTAAATGCACAGGGAAGTAGACCAGGCGCAAAATTGGTAGGAGTCAGCTGGCTTTCACTCGGATTACGCAAAATTTCCTAACAATTGTTGGGAACCAACAGATGAATCTACAAAAAAAAACTACGCCATGAGATTTTCCTTGACGTTGAGATCATTTCCTCATTCTTTTGAAATGACATCCTCGAAACACTTCACTGAAACAAAATATGTGACTCTTAAAAGCTAAAAATAACAATTTTACATCATGGCTTGTATTTCACATATTGGGTATTTTGCAATTGCAATTTGAAATTAACTTGCTTATTCCTTCCGTTTGATTGGAAGTGCATTGAACTTCAACCAGCAAAACGATGAGGGCAGGTAGTTCACTTTTTTCTATATGAGGAGTGGTCATGTTTCGGACAAAAATCAAAAACAAAAACAGCACCCCTGGTGTCGAACGTTTCCCATCTGGAATTATTGCCGGGGAATAAACATCCGCGATAAACAACAATGCAGCTGCCATTCGCCACCAACCGGACTCTGGTTGTTATTTGTTGCTGTCACGAGGGACCGCATTTGGTCCCTTTCGTTATCACGAGGCTGAACATGCAGCCACGATCGATAGTCGCACCTGTATACATTTTACTGTTCAATGGGTATTTCATGAGGGAATCCTTTTTCCATTCAGAAATAAATCAACATAAATTATACTTAAAATTCGTGTATTTTTGTCGAGCTAAATACGACTGTTGATTCAAAATATCAATCCAATCATTTTCAAGATACATGTTTTTAATAAGAGGCTTTTAATCAGAAGTTAGTGTGACAAAACTATCTGAAAGATACTTGATAATAAAATACAGTTATGATAATGTTATATACAGTTATATACAGTTTCAAGAGGATGCAGTCCCATCGAATCCTCGAAATTGGTTTAATTGACTGAAGTGGCTGCATCCAATTACATATCCTCTTGTACACGAGCTTGTACATTACACTCTTGACTTTCGAGAAAACTTTGATGGAAACACTTCCATCCTTTTACACAAATTCTATATTTTCAACTCTATAGATAAAATTATTCATATTCTTAAATTATATGATTATATTTCTTGAGTGCAGAAACAATGAAATATTTATCTAAAAAAAATTCTAAAAAAATTTAATTTTTCTTTTTACAGGTGAGTCCAAATCTTTATCTTTACCTCGAGGATATCCTGTTGAATCTCTGGTGCAGAAATATGAAGGTAAAATAACATAAAATGACCTATTATATTTTTTGCCGCTTCTTTTTTTGCGGTACTTTTTTGACAATTATGATTAACAGAACTAATTGAGGGATTCTCAGTAACAGTAAAGTATGTATGGGAATTTTAATAGGATACTAACTTAATCGACTATTGAGACAAAGATTCTTGATATAGAAATGATATAGGAATTGCCAATTGAAATATTATAGCCACTATGTACACTTCTCGGTTTATGAACCCACAACGCGTTGAACAATACAACTGCCGACATAAATGACGATGATTCATTTTAATGAAGCTTTGTTTGACTCAGAGGCGACATACCAAGTGAAATAGTTTTTTAACATCACCGGATGTAGACGAAATTAAACTTTTTTAAAAAGAAATATTGTTTTTAGCGTGATGGATTAACTACTTTTTTCTTACCAAGAAGATTTCGTTTAACATAAATTTTACACGGAGGAAATAAAAATATTTATGAGCTTCAGAGTATGTAGTATTTCAATATATAATGATCGTGGCTGAAAAGTTATTTTGATTAATCAGAAAAAAGATATCTCGATCTAAAGATAATATTTTTCAAATTCTCACTAATCACCCTTTATATCTCTTCGTAATAGTCCTCGTGAAATCCTTTGATTTTTTTTCTCGGAATGAAGGAATGATGTCATAAAAATAAAAGGCAGGAAAAAACTCATTACCTATTATTTTTTCTCAGACAGAAATTATTCTCAATTATTCTATAAGTCTTGATTTGGAGGTCTAGATTAAATTACACCACTTTCAAGATTGTGCCATTTAATAAAATTTATAAATCTTCTGGATTTAAATTGAAGAGGTCCCAAAATTTTTAAATTGTTGCTCATTATTATTATATTTTATCTCTTCTCTGTTAGAAAAACAATTTGGTATTGATAATGTAATCTTATGTAATGACTCCCATTAACCAGATATAATTTTATCGTGATTTTTTTTTAAATTTACTTCCCGAGTCATTTCCACCTGCCTTTTTTTCTTTCTGATTATTCGATTAATCGAGAATCTTGTTCTGCAAGGGTTGGAGAGACCAGACCGAGGTTGGGTTAGTTATTAATTATTCAAATTAACGCACATGCGGTCACACTTGCAACTGCAGCTGCTCGCATTCTCGAGGAACGTTGCGTTCTGTATGCGTGAGTTTCCGGTCGCATGCTTATTACGCACGCGCAGAAGACACGCAATGTGTAATTATTCATTTAGAAATACGGTACCGTAACTGCAAAAACGTAAAATAATTAGTTTTACTAGATTTTGAAGCTACTTTAGGAAATAATGAATGCAAATGATATGCGGTGAGGAGTTGCAAAAACCTACAATTCAAATAGTATAAGCATCTGCAGAAGAAATTATTTTTAAAAGGGATACAGATTTAAATAGCTCTTATTATTTAAATACGAAATTAGTTTATAATTATGTTCATAATTTTCTGGGTCAAGTGCATTTGTACTGTTATAAACAATAGTTTCTTTGATCGGATAAATAATTTTATAAGTAGAGGGTATAAAATTTCTTGATCTGAGCGCAATAGCTTTTCACCCCTTATCATCTTTATTTCCCGGAAATATTGTCCGATTAACACTCTTCTGTATTTCTCGTGAAAATTCCATAATAGAGTTAGAAGAGCTCTCGAGTTTGAAATGCACAATGATGAGAATCATTAGCAACTTCTTGAATGAGCGAATGGTATGCACTTCAGCATAATTAAGTGACTCCGCGAGAAGTGAACTTTCTTTAAGAATAATATATAGTTGTTCTTTTTTGTGTCTTTTCTACTCTTCTCTTATTGTCCGGAAGACATTCCTTCTTTCAAAGATAGACATTCATATACATAGATAATGACATTATCTTTACTGTAGAATTATATTTTATAATTCGTATCCGGGCTTACAACTTTCCGTTTCATTTCAATAACTTTCTAACACCTAAAGTGCAAAAGATTCTTAGAAATGACTTTTCTCTTCGATAAAGCATCCATTGGCACGTGAATTTCACGGGGCAATGGAACCACTCGACCCTGAATATAACTTGCACCAAGAGTGCCAACTTTTGTCCGACCACTCGTTAAAGAATAAGAATTGCTCCGGTCCTCCGGATTTAAATCATGCTAGAAATAAAATGGGGCAGTCTACTTTATCTCTTTCATTTTACATCACTCGGCCATTCTATTTGCCCAATGAGTTATCATTTAAAAAGCAGGGTGGCCACATGTCAGGGAAGACAGGGAAATGTCAGGGACATGCGAGTAATTGTCAGGGAAAATAGAAATTGAGATTTGTGCTAACAATGTTATTTCACTCAGAAAAAAGTTTGTTTGAATCAAACAAACGTATCATTCATATATAGGATTCAAAGAAATTATTTTTAATATCATAAAATCAATTTTTTTGAATTAAAGAAAATTTCTTTGAATCAAACAAATTTAGTTTAATTCAAAGATATTTTTTCTTTGATCATATACCAATGATACGTTTGTTTGATTCAAACAAACTTTTTTCTGAGTGTTTTGTCGTCTATTGCTTATACAGATTTTATAGTTTCTTTAACAAATTTTAGAAACTATCCAAGGATTTCAAAAGATTATAAAGAATTTCCAGGCATTCTTTTGAAATTTTTTGGATTTCTAATGATTTCAAGAGATTTTCAATAATTTAAAAAAAATTTAAGAGGTTTCTAGGAATTCAAACAGATTTGTAAAATATTAAAAATATTTACTGGAATTTTAAAGGACTTCATGAAATTTTAAGAGATTTTTAAGAAAGTTTAGGGAATTCATAAATTTTGAGGAATTTTAAAGATCCTTGTGGAATTTGAAAGGATTTTAAAAAGCATATAAGGGATTTTAATGCTCGTCGTGGAATTTAAAATTAATTAAATTAATTAGACATTTTCAATTATTTTAAAGGATTTTAAAAGGTTTCTAGGAATTTAAAGTGATTAGTTAAATTTTAAAATGATTTTATGAAAATTTAAGAGATTTTTTAAGAAAGTTCAGGGAATTCAAAGAATTTTAAAGAATTTTAAAGTTTTCGACGAGATTGTTATGATTTTCTAAATTTTTTGTGGAATGTTAGAGAATTTTGAAAAGTTTTCATAAATTTTATAAGATTATTACGTATTAGGATTTAAAAGTTTTTCGTGGAATTATAAAGGATTTTTAGAAACTTGTACGAATTTTAAGACATTTTTAATGTTTTGAAGTGATTTTAAGGAATTTGGTACATTTAAATTATGATTTATAAAAGATTTTGTGAGATTTTTATTTTAAGAGATTTTTTTTAGAGATTTGATTGCACTTTAGAGAATTTTAAAGAATTTCACAAGATTTTTATGATTTATAAAATAATTGTAAAGGATTTCATAGAATTATCAAATTTTGAATGATTAGAGGAAATGTTAAGAGATTTTTTTGGAATTTTAAAAGATTTTCAAGTTCTCGAGGAATTTAGAGTATTTCAAATGATTTTAAGGAATTTTAAAAAGATTAGTGCAAATTGAAAGGATTTCATGAAATATTAACAAATTTGAAGGCATTTCGTGGAATTTTAAGAAATTTCAATTAATTTGGCAAGATTTCCAAGGGTGTAAATTTGAGAGATTTTAACGAATTTTTAAGTGTTTTGAAGTGATTTTGCATTTCAAAAGATTTAAACTGATATATTATACAAAACTTTTCAAACATTTCAATAACATTATTATTTAATACTTTTCTGTCAGGGAAATTTGTCTGAAAGTCAGAGAAATTGAAAAATTGAATCTTGTGGCCACCTTGAAAAGCTTTCTAAATTAAACATTTAACAACTTAACTTTGAAATATCAATATTATTGGTTTAATGCTCGATTTTATTGTGTGGCGAAAGTGCGAATTGGTGGTTGTAAAGAGTGGTCGTTTCGACGTTGTTATGTCGCACAGAAATTAGCTTTTGGCATCGATCCCAAAGCTATGTGAAAACGGAAGTGGATCACCGCGACAAGGTTGAGAAAGGACCTTAAAACCATTCGCGTTATCGTGATATTTGCCTTTTCTGTGCGCCAGATCGCGAGTATTGTTATACCACCGTATTTATGATGCAGTATGGCTGAAAGCCAGGTTAATGCGCCAAAGTATGTAGCGTCCTCGTACCATACATGCATTCTTCCACGCATATGGGTGCAAGCGAAATTCATTCCGAATCTGGCTTAAAACCTTCTCAGAATTCGAGTCATCAGAAATGACAAACTATTATTCATTCCAGGCAGCTCAAAGTGCATTGCACTCTTTCCGATTTTGTTTTCAATGCAAAAAACGTATTTATTTCTTAATCGTGAAAATATTAATCATTAAAATATTCCTTTCTATAATATAGGTGGGAAATATAATAAATAAATATAATAAAGTAGGAAATATCATGTAAATAATAATAATAAATAATAAATAATAAATAATCATGTAAATTTCATCCAAAAAGATATTTCTATGAAAAATTTGCAGTAAATTAAAATTACACTTTGGGGAAATCACTTACTCTGATAAAACGCTTCTAAATTCTCTTAGCTCGTAAAATTTTCGAACCAGTAAACACGACCTAGTCCAATTCAAATGCCACGAAAACTTTGATGACAAACTGCGTCCTCGATCCGGAAAAAATGTCGTATCTGTTTACCAACAGTTTTCGAAGGCCAGACTAGTTTCGTATTTTACGAGCTCGCGATATTACGTAACTGCAAAATAACAATTATACTCTGAGTTTTTACTGAAAAGCTCATATTTTCTTTTAGCTAGAAGTTTACTAGTTGTTCGATTTTTTAATGTTTGAGATGACATAGATTTAAAAAAAAAATGTTAAATTCAAAATCTTGAGGTTTCAAAGTATATAATTAATTTCAGTGGTGACGTTTAAATGTATAGATCATTCATAACTCGATAATATTTTGTACGAAGTCGTAAATATTGTGGCTGTCCGGAGCTAATTTTGAAAAGCAGCTGACCTTGTTGAAAATCATAAATGGTGCGAAATGCGGGCAAGGGTGATAACTTTTGAAAATGGCTCTCTTCTTTCGAATAGAATATTAATGGGAAAATTATACGGGTTCTGCAGAAGCACGTCATAATCTCAAAGACAGACTGCCACGATCTATGACTTCTCCGCGGAATAAAAGTGAGAATAGCTGGAATAGAATTAACATGAATGCGGCAAGGTCGGTGGAAATTGAGTGTAATTTCAGAGTGCAATAGAACAACCTCGAACGTTATACAAAAGGGTCGTTTCCTCTTTTGTCAGAGTACAAAATAACGAGGCTTGTTCCACAAAGCAAGAATGTTTCTCTCGCCACTTAACTCTGTTCCTCGCATTATTTCCCTTTCATTAATTTCCATCTAATGATTTATATTGATCTATATATATATGTATATATAATTATATATACATATCTCGATCTATATTGAGTGAAGTTTATAGTTTAAGAATATTTTTTAGTGAAAGTTCGACATCTCTTATTGAGAAGGGTCGCAAAAGGAAAGAAATGTTTTCAAGTTTCGGAAACGACATCTTGGAACCCAAAAAACTCCTTTTTTCCTGTAAGTAAAAAGTTTCCTGATGTCTTCTACAAGTGTGAAGACCGAGGTGAAGACTCTAGAGTGTTTGGGGTGAGATAAAGTTTGACGTAAACATATTTTCACATAGTTCGCACTAAAAAGCCTCGTACAATCGCCTGTAGTGAATCGTCAACCGACAGGGAAATCCGGGGTAATTACCAGACCAGGGAATTCTTTTGTTGTTGAAAAAAAATTAGAAGAAAATACAGGAAGGCAGGTTCGGCGGTTCCTCGGTAATTTAATGCATTCCGATTGTTGCAATCATTTCGCGATTCGATAAACTCGATCAGTTTGTAACAGAATCCACTTTCATTGGCATTAATTCTATACATATAAAAAATTATAATAAAAATGTGCAATCTAGAGAGGAAGGTGTCCACAAACCCCTAGAGAAAAGGTTTAAAAATACGCCATTATATTTCCAAGAGCTAATTTAGTATGACATGTATTATTTCATGCTGAAACAACAGAGACTTGATGAAACGTAAATAAGTCTTTCTTCGCGGATCAGACTAAAAATAGTGAGTTCGCTTATGAACATAACGATAACCATAAGAGTCAGACCACGTGCACTTTCTTATTCAAATGGTCCATCTGAGGCTTTACTTGTGAATGTGATGAGTCTAAGGGTAGTAACCACTAACCGCAATAACCAGCAAGATTATGACGACGGCTATGGGTAAAATGGTGGTGAATTATGAGAGAGGGAGAAAAGTTAATGCATTGTAAATATTACACCGCGATTATTACAAGGGCGGATATTATGATTGCAGGTGCTTCGCATCATAAATTCTAGTTTATTGTTCTATTATCGTATTTCGATACAGAACTTTACGAACTGTGAATTCTTCTTTTTGCAAAAATGATTAAAGGCGGATCGATTATACTTGGATCATTTAAACGTTTGCGCTGACTCTCTCGGTACATATATATATTCCCAGGAGGATTCAGAAGTCGTGTGAATTTCGTATGAAAGCATCCACGTGCCATTTCAAGAAATAGTCGTGGGGACCCTCGAGGGTTAGCGAGATCGTGTCGTGACGTCGCCTAACTTCACGCAATGTCGTTCTTGGTATGTAACTGGTACTGTCGAGATAGAGAGAGAAGTGTAGTAATAAACAAAATCTCCTGCTCTTTTTCATCCCTCAGGAGATTGGACCCCCTCTGCGTACAGGGTTTCTCCATTCTTTGAATCCACATCATTCAGACACTTTGTTCTGTTCCCCCTATTAGTCTAAAGCTAAATTGAGTAAATCCCTTAATGAGCTATATATCATTCCTAATCTTTCCCCTATATACTTTGTTACTGATTGATTTCTTTATCGAAAAGTAACATAGATTTGAACTACTTGAAGTTTGCGCAGTGGAACAAGTTGATTATGGTTTTACTACTTTATTTTCACTATTTATATTATTTTTATGAAAGGAGTTGACTGAAATTCATTTCACTCATTTTGGCTGAAGTTCATTTATAAAACTTGGCAAAAAAAAAATGAGTTTCGTTACCTAACTGTGAGATAAATCATTTTTCTATTACAACTGACCGTGTAATTCAGCATTTTTAGTTCCGCCGTCTTGAATCTACAGTTATAAATATGGTCTCCTTTCCAGAGGTTGCATTATAGTTATAAATGTTGAGAGACAGAGAGGAAAATTTATAAAGTGGTTTTAATTAACCTATTAGCAGCTACAATTAATTTTTGCGTTAGATCATTCTGAAGAACAATTAGAAATACTAATAGGACACGGCAGTACATAATATCATCAATTACACAAATTCTTGTTTTTTAGAAGAGTTCGAAAGCCTACATATCTAAAGGCTTCCAATTCAAATTTTGCAAAAGGCCGCATGGATCAATAATTATTTAAATTCGTCTGTTTATATATAAAAATATATATAGAAATCACATATATTCGCAGATAGAACATAAAAAACTTTGAAAAGAATAGAAAACTCGCAATTTTTTGCAAGATTTGAATGTCTGCTTATTAAAATAATAGCTAGTGATCCTCTACTTGAGATTATTTCGGCTAAAACAAAAAAGCTCGCATGTTCTTTGATGGAGAACTCTGCAGTTTTTAAAATAATTTTGAAAAAGTGCATTCGTTCCCGGAATGAAAAAGCGAATGCGTTCCTAATCGAGACATCTAGAGAATAACTGTATTGTAGCGTGAAAATGGTACGGTTTGAGAGAATAATCAGCCGTTCCGTTTTGCGGTTCGGTGATACATGGAACACTAGCGCCTATGTTTAGTGGGCAATAGTAGAAGCTTATTCTGCTGCAAGCGACTCTACCAGTTCTGTTTCGATATTCCCGCGCGACGGTGGCATTAAAACGTGCGAGCGGCTTTGTGTTATATTAAACTCGCTATTTTTAATCAAAAGTTCTTCAAATCTTCACTTGAATCGCTCAAAAAAAAGTATGCTTCCTTACTGTGAAAATAACGTTCAGTGACATTCATGAATAAAATTTCGTGCAGTTTGTTACTTAAGTTTGCGGAAAATCGTGCCTGAAATAACAAAACGCAATCGTTATCAATAAACAATAGATTGCACAAGATTTTTTAAAATTAATTAATTAAAATTAGTTAATTAAAGTTAGGTTAATTCTAGTTTACTGCTAAATTATTAAAATTCTTATTAGTATTCTAAACCAAAATATTATTGTTGTAGAAGACGTTTCCTTTATCATAGTCATCATATAATTAAAAGCGTATAATTTGCAGATTATCGGAATTATATGATTCACTGCCTCCTTTTACAAACTCCTTACATTTTAAAGATGAAACGTTTTGTGCAGAAGAATTTGTGACTGTCTTATTCAAGTTTTTGACATGAAAATCGAGCGTTTAATTTTTCGCACTAGTGAGAATTTGTGGGTGGGTGTAATTAGTTTTGGAAGTGGATCAGAGTCTCGGAAGTATGCATACATGAAGCAGAGTGACAGGAACTCGATAAAATGCTGGCCGTTGGCGTTTGAAACGAATAATCGTGTGCTCGGCCTCTGCATGCAGTGAACGATCCAAACTCTCCAGAGGCTAGATTAGGCAGATTAGATTTCAACGCAATGCAGTGGTGTTCGTGAGCCATGCTGGCGATATCTGTAGAAACGATACGAATGACATCCACTGGATGAGGAGGACAATAATGACTAATGTTCAAAGAAAGAGGAACGAGGGTGGCAAAGAAAGACGAGTCGACAAAAGTCTTCACAAGTCTTCAGTATACACAAGTATCGAGTTCTCTTGTCACTATAAATGCATACCAACTTATTTTTTTATCTCTGAGAAAAGAGAGAGCACGTGACTGAAAATTAAAGTACTCCACACGTTTCTTTGATCATTCGAGTTTGATAAAATATGATTATAGAAGTTGTCGAAGCACACTTATCATATTTTACATTTCTCCAGCATTTTCAAATAAGTTAGGAGAACCTTTCTCGGAAACTTTTCGCATGCATATACATGAAGTTTATGCTAAAGAGAGATTGAAAGGTCTTGTTATATTACTGGCAATTTTAATGTTTATATTGCGTGAGGGAAGGACTTGTGCCCCACATTTGTCGTCATAAATATCGATTCAAGCTTTTTCAGGGGAAAAAAACAATTTCTTCTTGGGAAAGTGTGTTACTTTCTGTTGAAATTCGTTTGTTGAAAACTGCTATTATTTTATTTCATAGTATATGTTTGCACTTTAGTCACACGAGTAGCGAAATATCTTTTAATATACTCAGCATTCATTTAATTTATTAATCAATTTTAGAGTAAAATGAGGAATTCACTCGAGAGTTGAAAACCTTGAGATTTTTGTGCAAGAGAGAGAGAAATTTAATTATAATTTTCTTCACATTCTATAAATATCATTTGTCTGACAATGAAAAGGAATATATTCCAGGTATTTAGTTAATGTTGCTTAATATTTCAATTTTAGTGAATATTTCCGTGGGTGTTTTATACATGTGATTTCCATTTTAATAAGGAGAGATTATTCCTTATCTTATATCAAATCGAATAAAAAATATTTCGCATAACATTATATACTGGGATGATTTAATTTAGTTGATTAAGCTTCACTAGCAATCGTTTTCAATTGCAATAATTGCATGCAAATGCTTTGCAAATGGATTTTTTTTATTTGTCTTGAAACTTTTAATTAGGACAATAAATTAGAAGCAGTTTCTCATCTCTTAAAGTCTTCATTAAAAAATACTGAATCTCTTTATGGTACTCATTAAACAAGAAAGTTAACACACCAACCTTTGAAGAAAAATATATATATCGAGGATTCAGCTTAAAATCTTTTCTTCTATCCTTCTCGCAAACCCAGGGACATTTCTTTCACATGGATAACCATAAAAAGTCGAAGGCTCGTGAAACTCGGATTTTATTCGCGTTTCGGACATTCGAGCATTACGTGTTCCAGCGAAATTATTGACTCTAAACTCGACAGTCTAAAGAGAGACGAGTTTATCGCTCTGGAGATAGAGCAGAGGTACCTCACTCCCCTGTTGAGCACCTGTTTTCTACCTGAAGGGTCCGCAGTTCCGGTATGGCTGGAAACACGAGGCGGCAATTTCTTGGGTAGAAGAACTGCAGCAAAGCATGGAATAAGGGAAAGGCTATAGTTTTCTCGTGAAAAGAGACCACTGCCCTCGAAAGGGCGGATGTCTGCTGGAATTTTTTAACCGCCCCTTTTTACGGATATACACGTGTTCTTCGCACGAATGAATCAATGAATAGCCACGTAACTTTTAGCCTAATTTGCGGAATACGAGGATAGAAGTAAGAGCACCTGTTCTCACCTTAAAATCAAGAGAGAGTTTAATTAGATTAAAGATTAAAGATTGGATGAGGCGTGAGAGAATTCTTATTCTCTAGAGACTGCGAAGAATAAATTGAGTTCCGAGAAACTAAAGGAGAGTACTTCTTTCTGTAATTTATTTCATTCAATTGGAACAAGTTTCTCAGTTTGTTATCTTTTTTGTGCATCACTGATTCAAAGTGATGGATAAAAATGGAGATATTAAATATTAAATTGCTAATAATTAGCAGAATTCCTGACTTACAATTTATAATTAGAAATCAATGCAATATTTCTCTTTGATTCTAGAAATTGTACATTTATCAAGTGCAAATTGTCACCTGTGAGTTTCTGTTTTGAGTTTGTGTTATGTCTTGGACGAACGTAAATAATAATTTAGTTTGACGTTTGAAACCTCGTAAGACATTGTGTTTGCGTGCGAAAGATGGAAGCTTTCGCGATTGCGTTTTGCGGGTCTTCACTGTACGAGACGGGTTTTAGCTCATCGCGATGACACTAAAATTAACCTCAGGCACGATTTTCTCGCAGACGGTTCATTCACGTCGGTGTGGTGTCTTTATGTCAGCTAGGACGATGATGATGACGTCCACGAAATGACCACGTGCAAATCGTGAAATTGTGCGTCGAGACAGGTGGAGTGTCCAAGAAGGTTTACCTGTCTTGCAGTGTTACTGGGATTTCAAGGATATTGCAACAATCTTGGTAATTCTGAATTATACTGAATTTTCATTAGGTGACCTTACTCCAAAGTACGATTTATACGTGTTGGCTTTACCCCTAAAAAATACATTAATTCAATTAAGAAAAGTAATATATTTTTAGAAATATAATGAATGCTTTATAAAGCACTTTATGATTGTATGCTAAATTTATAATGAAAGCTACGATATTAAAATCGAATTCGTTGAAGTAGTCCAAGTCGAATGAATTAACGTCAATTCTTTATGCAAATGTTGCCAAAATAGTAACCATTACTTTTATGAAATATTTTCACCTAGGTGATATCAATCAGATGTTGATTCAATTGAAATTGCGATAGAACGATTGATTGAATAGCGTTATATTTTTAATAAGTTTCTTTCTGTCTCGGCTCTTAATTTTTTGTCTCTTAAAGCATTTCTTAGTAAAGCGGAAATTTAGTTAAGTATTTAGGTCGGGGACCTATCCGTGCTCAAGTCGACAAGATTTTTTTTTGTGCAATAAAATCGCTTCAGTAATTACTAATTAGAAGTTTACGCGCTTTCCACGACTGAAAGAGCCATTTATTCTGATAAATGTTGCAACGTATTTAATTCAATTAACGAAGTATTTAACAGTATATTTAATTTACTTTCACTTTCTTAATATTCAATTTCTTAAATATTTTACTTGTTTCTACAATTTTTTAAACTATTTTTAAAAAACTGTAGGTTTTTCCGGTAGTTACATGTACGTGACATAATTATAATCATTATTGCTCGTCTCACTGCTTGTAATCCACTTACGTGCTCTATTAAACGCGTACTAATCTCGATTTAATTACGATCGTGTCATATAACTTACGGGACACTCTATATACTCTATAACTATATCGTTAATCGTATTCTACTTTGACCAAAATTGCGATTGCGTGTTTAATAACCTCACGCTACGCATATGAAATCCGCAGGTGTGTAAATCGCCCCTGCGAGAAACGAAAAATAAAAACCTAATAAGTCTTTCAACATATAGTGTCTCTCCTGATAAACCTTCTACCTCTGGAATTTATCTCCACTTAATTTAATTAATCCTCCGTTTTTCATGAAATCTTTTTTTAGATTTCAAGTCATTAATCGGGAGGAATTCTTGAAATATGAGTTATCAATTAAAAGGGACTTGTTGCATTGCATCAGATACATTAATTACTTTTGGAAAAGGAAAAAGTTATCAATTTCTCCATCAATTTTTTTATGCTTTGGACTAGTGTCACATTAAATAGAAAAATACCTTTAGGTTTAGTATAGAGCATTAGGTTTTGGAGGTTCCCTTAATGATAGATAGCATATCTCGCTGGGTTGCTTTTAGTGACTCACCCCTTATATATCTTTCACGAGTGAAACACCAGAACCATTTCGTCGGATTTGCATGGAGAAACTAGTGCGGCACGCACTATAAGAGATAATCTTCTCTGTTTTCCAAAAGCTCTGACTAAAGCCGCTTACTTTAAGACCGGATCTGCTCCGTTTTCGTTTTTTAATTTTGTAATAACTACCGGTTGACTTTCCACCGCTTTTCCATGCAAGTCTGCACAAAACTGTACTTTTCTCTGAAATCGTTTATTTAAAGCTCCTCTGTATCAAAATAATTGATGGATGCATGAACATTTGAATTAATAGTTGTAAAGTGCTGAAAAAAGTATAATGATGAGAAAAGTTCCCTTGAATTGTTTTTACAACATTGTAGAATGTAGATAGATATATAATTGAGTTGATGGACGTCTTGATTAAAGTTGATTCAGCAAGAACTCGAGATTAAAAGGAATCTCTCGGGAAACTTTGTGTATGGATGAAAGAACATCTCTCTCGAATTAAGGAAGAAAATCCCATTTTAAAGTTTTCTTCAACCTTGATAGCTTCTCAGCTTTGTAAGAGCACAGTTTATAAATCTCATGATTATATTCTGCATGTTCATATAGCGGAATCCTGCAATAATATTTGAGGGATGAGGAGCTGCACAAAGTGCGTGTCTCCTCGCTCTTATTTTCTTTTTCTTCTCCCTTTTTACCCTTTTTCTTGTCCTTTTTTACCCTTTTTCTTTATTTCTTCATCTCAGTCCCTCCCAGCCCAACCCACCCGATCTCCGTCGCCCCCGGGTTTTTCTTGACATCAGTCGACGACAGTTATATAAACTCTCCCAGCAAGAATCCCACGACAGAAACGAGTGTGATCTGCACCAGCTCGGCGGATTTTGCCATGATATCTTACTGGGGAAAAACGACAGAATCCAATGTCGCTTTTGATGAAAATTTATACAACCGATGGAAGCTTTAACGTTTTGTTCAGAACAAACGCTTAATTTCCGTTAATCTTCATGATAATTCTTTTGTCCGTGAAAGCGCGGAAACCTATGCAAATTTTGTGCTAAATAGATTCAAAGCGAATGAATTAATGTCATTTCTTCATGACAATGATGATGATGTTACCGAAATAGCCATCATGTATAATAAACATTTCCCGATATAAACCTGTTCATTGAACATTATTTAGTTTTTGTTTTGATCTCCAGGAAAACAAGTATTGAAATTTGAAATGTTCATACAGATGATGGACAATTAGTAACGTTTAATTAAAAGTTTTATCATCTGTTCCTCGCACTCATATCGTTAATTATACTCAACTTTTTATTATCCTCTTTTCAGAAACTTTTATTATACGTTTACTTTTTGTCTCTCGTTACAGTTCCAAGGTGTTTCCGCCATATCGTGTTTAATGGCGTCGATCAGATAGGTTTTTCTCCATTTTCGCTCTTCGTTCCGCGAACTTGCGTCTAGTCGTTAGGTGCACGCGCCGAGGGCTTAGATGTAATTTTCGCGATGCCGTTGCCTCTAGTTGGTGTTCAGAGCATGCCACGCTTTTATTACACCTTATCTTCGTAAAAGTCAACCCGCTTTCGCGACCAAGTAAACGAGCCTTCACCGCCGAGATAAGCAAAGGTCGTTCTCCTACTTTTATTTCAAGAGGAATTATATGGGTTTCGAGGTGAAAAAATTATAGATCTCTCGAAAATTATTAAAAATTAGGCAGAAAACAAGAATTATAGAACATAATCATAAAACAAGAATTAGTGGTTCCTCTGCTTGATCATGACATAGGATAGAACAATCAATTTAAATTTTAAAAGAAGAGATGTGGAAAGAGAAAGGAAGAGCATATCAGGGGACACAGGAAGTCGCATGCAGGCAGGTAGCGGCAATAAAGCTTCCGGTGTGGATAACGTCCAACAAAAGGGGATATCCTTCCTTTTCGTGCTGGTATGAAATAAGTACCTCTACTCTTTCATGTGGCCAATGCCGAGGCCAATGCTGGACACTTTTGAGCTCAGTGTGTTCCCTCTCATACCACCACGTGTCCACGTGAGCCTTTAAGGTCCCTGACATAATTCTACGGACCCCACGTAATCTCACTAACATTTTCTCTCTTAGAAATCACCGACCCTTCAAATTAAACGTGCTATGAGGATCTTGAAAAATCGCTTCCTGTTAAATGTAGACGATTTTATTTTGTATAAGAACGAACGCGCGCTCCGCGCGCCTATTTACGTTCTTTTTCAATATTATATAATTTATTATATTTTATTTCTCTAATCTCTTAAAATGTATGTTAAACTTCGTGAAAATCTCTTAAAATTTTCAGAAACTTCTTGAGATTCTTTTCAATTCAATGATAACAATTCAAATCCCTTTTTATTATCCTTTAAAATCCATTAAAAGTATATTAGAAATATCTTCAAATTCTATGAAATCCTTTAAATTTCTCTCAAAATCATTTAAATAGCAGAAAAATCTCTCGAAATCACATAAAATGATTGGAAATCTCATAAAATTCCTTAAAATTTCAGGATAATACTGCAAATTCCTTAAAACCTCATAAAACTCTTACAAAGCTATTAAAATCCTTTAAAATTTCACGAAATATCCTAAAATCCCGTACAATTCTCCAAAATCTTTTTATATCCTAAAAATCTCTTGAATTTCGTAAAAATTACTTGAAAATCGTTAAATATGCACATCAAAACCTTCGAAATCATTAATCTCTTGAAATCAATATTAAAATTAGTGAAAATCTCTAAAAATTTCTAAAAATCTTTGTAAATTTCTCTATTCTTAAAATCTCTTAAAATCATTAGATATTTCATCAAGTTCCATGAAATCCATTAAAATTCTCACAAAATTATTTAAATACCAGAAAAATCTCTGAAAATCACTTTAAATCATTAGAAATCTCATAAAATTCCTTAAAATTTTAGGATAATATTTCAAATTCCTTAAACCATCA